>VNWV01000029.1:0-158427 GCA_009801085.1 Lasiodiplodia sp. COLG20
GGCAGTAATTGCCGCAGAGGGCTGGCATACGAAGTACTAGCAGAAAATCAACACCAAATTCGATCTCAGCAGTCATTTTTGACCCATCAGCGACTTTGTATAAGCAGCAGCAAGCATGCGTTGAGAAACAACGAAGTTGGTGAGGAATTGTGATCGCTTACGATATCCGACCGTGCGAGAACTTTTGTCCACTCACTGTACATCCCACAGCCAAAGCGAAGGCATTCAGGATCCACACCCTCCGCTTTATGGCCGTGCCTGGGTTCTACAAGAGCAGCTTCTCTCGTCGCGTATGCTAATCTTTGATGGCGAGCAGCTCAAGTGGGACTGTTTGTGCATGCACGGATTAGAACGCTCACCATCTGGTGGCGGTCGACGGATGCATCATGAGATTGTCAAGAGTGGTATATTCAACAGCGAAGATTTCTTTTACAGACCCGACTATGACAATCTACATCTGCACTTTCTGTGGTACCAAGTCGTCGCCGACTACACGCTACGCGGGATGACCAAGCCTTTAGATAGGCTAGCAGCCATAGCCGGAATAGCAAATGCTATCACAACGAAGACAACTAACCAGTATCTCGCCGGCTTGTGGCGAGAACAGCTGTTGATTGGGCTCCTATGGAACATTCCACACGATGTATCTGAGTACGGGCCTGAGATTCATTCGTTCGACATGGACCGCTACGAAAGGCTCCGACACACAGTGCCTATAGCACCAAGCTGGTCCTGGGGATCGGTAACAGCCCCCGTCCGCTTTTTGTACTTCCAGGATGCAGGCCGTCTTCAGCACCTTTGCCAAATTCAGGAGGTGAATGTAACAGGCACAGCCGTATGTCAGAGTGGACGACTTCAAATCTTGGGTCATATCCGTGTCACCTATGTCAACTCCATCTATCCATACACAATCCGAGAGACCGCTGGAAAGTATGCTCACATGCAGTATCCGAACCGCCCTGGTATTCCGGAGCGGATTACGCATTGTGGTCGCTCCTTTTTTCCACACAGGTATTTTCTGTGCTCACGAAAGCTTCCAAGGAAAGAAAGCGATTGGCAGCTTGTTTGTGGCTACTGGAGGCCAGACGAGGTGCTGGATCCAAGCACTGAGATCACCTTTATCGCCATAGGCCAAATTCACCGTTATAGCAGTATGAAAGAGGGCGTATCATATGAAAGTAAACATCCTGAGCTACCCGCCTGATGTAGTTTAGTCTGATACCATCGGATGTGACTCCTTATTTCATTGGATGCTACGATACGCGCCGTCAGGCGCCATCCGGATTCAGATTAGACCGTCAGGCGTCGGATGCTCACCTGTGGTCTGAGCTTCTGAGGCAATTCTCACCCCCTGCCACCGCCCGTGTCGCCGCTCGCGCACGGTTCACTTGAAAAGCTGGCAATGAGCTGTCCCGAGTCCCGCTGCTCCTCCGACCTTGACCCAACAACCACACGATTCTTTGCCAGCTGTGTCTCAGCTCTCCATGCCAGTCGAGCCGCTCCTTCTCGAGGGGCAGAGCTTGAAGCCTTTGAGTGAGACAGCAACATCACTTCCTTCAGCTGGATCTCGAACATCCCTCCTTCTCCGGGCGCTGTTGCACGACTGTCAGCTATCGCAGCTGGAGCAGAATGCCTCCATCGACCACTATGATGACTTCGACGTTGTCGGAAGCGAGCTCGGTGTAGATCCACCGACTGTGTTCTGCGGAGCTTGCAGGCATTTGTTGAAGATCACTTCAGAGCTGGGTTCCGATTCACCTTTCGATTTACTACAGAGACAATTTGGCTCGTATGATTCATCTCCGATTCCACATCATAAGGACTTTTTCGAGTTCCTTGATTGCTGCCACAGTCCTAGTGGAAGTTGTCATCTCTGCCAAATTATGCTGTTCTCCTGTCAGCGGAAAATATCAATTCGTCGGAAAAAATCAATTCGTTGGGCAACTGGCCGAAGCCAACCGCTAGAGGCCACTTTTTCTGCTTTATCTCTCACAACAGCTTGCCAAATACCCGAATTGGAAGCTAGAGTACTGTTATCAAGTTAGTTTAAGTCTGATTGAACTAAATCTTGTGCGGTACTGATTGCATTATTAGATAAAATCGAAAATTGGTCGCTCCCTAAACTTGGAGACAGTACCGAGTCGACGGAGACCTTCAACCAGATCAAGCATTGGATTCAAGATTGCACAAAAAATCATGCCGAATGTCAAATGGAACAGGGGTTTCCCTCTGAACTACCCACGCGATTAGTAGAGATAGAGGCGGCAAGTGGATCTTTCCGCTTCCGCTTGACAACGATGTTCCCCGAAGGCTGCCAATACACTGCTCTGAGCTACCGATGGGGCTCTGATACATCATACACTCTAAGGGCTGACACCGAAGCTCAGATGAGAAACTTTGTATCTGCTACGGAGCTTCCCAAAACACTTCGAGATGCATGCATCATTACCAGTCGCCTAGGGCTGAGTTATATCTGGATTGATAGATTGTGCATCTTCCAGGACTCCAAAAGCGATTGGGCCTATGAGTCATCAAGAATGGCTCAAGTGTACAGAAATGCCTTCTGTACAATCTCTGCGGCATGTGCATCCAACGAGCAGAGCGGGTGTTTTCGCCGCCGAAGGACCTCTAGAATCCGACCACTTGATCTTCAATCTTGCCCATTCACTGGGGGAAAGGTCAGAATCATGGGGGATTCCAATTTGGATACGGAAGGGTATGAGATGATGGATCATTTGACCGATCGCGGCTGGATATTCCAAGAAAGATGTCTCTCACGCCGGATACTGTACTTTGGGCGAAATCAAGTCTATTGGGAATGCAGATTGGGTGTATTCGGAGAGGCTTGCCCGTCTGACGGAACCCTCTTCGGTTTCTGGAAAAAGCCTCTTGCGGTTTACTCAGAAGGGGACTGGACCACTCGTGCCGAGGCATGGGCAAACATTGTGGACGTATACTCCAGCAAAGGACTCACATACCAAAGCGACAGACTGCCAGCCTTGTCCGGAATGGCGTACGAAATGCAGCACCCTTTGAAAGATCAATACCTTGCTGGACTTTGGAGACAAACATTACTACGCGACCTTTGCTGGGTACCTGACAACCCGATCGGCACTCCAACAGCATACCAAGCCCCTTCGTGGTCTTGGGCAAGCCATTCCTCACACGTTAAGTTTAGAGCCGGAAAGCGTAACATGGGCGAAATAAGAGGATATCTAGCAACTGTGAAACAGGCTCATGTAGAGACAGCCGGTGAAAACCCATTTGGACAAGTTCGTAATGGATGGATTACGCTGTCAGGCCATCTTCAACTAGTTCAGCTCGAAAGAGAGTTGTGGGGCGTCAACCTAACGGCGACGGCTGATGGAGCGCCGCTTTCACCCTTCTTAAGCTTTCAACCCGATAACGCTGATTCGCGGCTCCAGAGCTTGAAACACAAGCAAGCGTACTGTTTGCCCCTTTTCCATGACTGTTTGCCCTCTTTCGAATATTACAATTTCTACATGCAGGTGTACTGTTTACTCTTGGTTCCACGTAGTCTGATCGAGGCTCCTGGAACCTCTTCACTCAGCACCAGTATTCACTTGCATCAGGGACATGTATACGAGAGGATTGCATTGGGAGCAATGTCTTTGCCGAAAGAAAAGGAAAAGGACGTTCTCGACTGGATCTTAGAAGCTCCTTTGCAAGAAGTAACCATTGTCTAAGAACTTAATATACGCGTTATATTCTAAGTCTACTTCTAGAACGCGTTATATAGCATTGAATGTTTTTCTAGGCATAACTTATCTACGTGAGCTCCTCTTTGAATTGCAAAATTTAGGTTCCGTGTCTTAATTAAGGTGACGGTACTACCAAGTACGAGCGAAGAAAGTAAGTTAATAAACGAAAGAGAGCTGAATCATTATCATCGTCTGTGGCTATTTTTGAACTTCATGAAGTAGATTTTCTTACGATTATATTATAATCTATCTCGATTGGCTTGCATGACTGAGAGCGCACTACACCGCTGCGTGATATATTAAGCGGCTAAGAAAAGTACTACTGCGTTCCCTCTACCTTTTAGAACCGCGATGGGCCAATTCAAACCGCAGAACCTAACCATTGTCCAGTCCCACTCTTTCGAAACCCCTTGCAAAATTCTACATGGGACTTAGCCTAGTCGTATCGCGCACGTGCACAAGATGTGAGGCTATCGCTACTGTAATTCAAGATATCTATGACTGCAGCGTGCTGCTGCTCCTTGTGGCCAATAATGAAATTACATTTCCACATGAAATGATCCAAACGTAAGTTGGGGTAGTGTGCCAAGTCAGGATATTGTGGTCCAGCTATCGGTACTAGCGTACCGGAAACCTGCATCGTTGTGTATCTTTGGATTATTTAATCCATATGTAGCGTGGACGTGAAGATAAAAAGGAAGCTTGACGTATGTGAAGCGTCATAGACAGAGGCATAATGGAAAAAGGTCTAGCCCACCTAATCTCACAGATTGAAATCAACGCTGTCACGCCATCACCGGTTCAAAGCCTGAATAGAAGCTACACATTGTCTCACTTTATCGGACAACCTCTGCGTCCAACTTACTCAAATACTAACTTTCATTTAGGTATATCCACTATCAGCATGGTGCTCACACACCGCCGATCTTCCGCAGGGCACCACGACCGGAGTGTCGAAAATGTCGTTCTTCCAGCAGATCTACTCCAACCAACGCTCACGAGAAGAAACCCGCAGGAAGTGAGATGGTCATCGATTGCAGGTGTATCATCAGGCCAGGACCATTTCCATGCCGTCCACAATGTCCGCGCGGCGCGATGGTCCAGCGTGTCCACTGGCACATCAAGTCTGATCCCACCACGCTTCCGGGAAATGAGAACGTCGCACCCGGTCCCTCCTTCAGCTCGCAAGCTGAGCACAGTTGAGCCCACAATCCAGGAGCACTCCAAGCTCCGAACGGTGAGCACCGTTGAACCCACAATTCAAGAACACTCCAAGCTCCGAACTGTGAGCCATGTGTCGCCCGATGAACAGATTGGTGTTTTGCATGCACTTCCCAGCGATCGCAAAACGCCCGCCACCGCTTTTACCAGCCTGAACGACTTCTCATTCAGGGATGAGCCTTCGGAGACTGATAACTCTCGACGGGAATCACGCATATCCGGCCCGGAACCACGCGCAGCGCCACGAGCTTCACGCGTGTCCGTCCATGGGGTCCACGGCCCGAAAGATCCAGTCGAGCCCAGGAGGTCCGTCATCCCTGCTTCCATTAAGCAACGAATACACAGCGTACAAAACTCGATACGCCGGACAAGCGTATATCATCTGTACGAAAAAGCCAAGAGCCGAGGCAAGAAGGTCCAGCGAGCCCCAGGCGTGCGGCGTCTGTTCGAATACAGCATGTACTTCCTAGCACTGGTCGTCGTATACTTCGTCTTCATCGGGATTCCCCTCTGGAAAGGCGCCGTGTACTGGCTATACTGGGTCGTGAACCACAAGTTTGTGATCAAAGGAACATGGTCCATCGTCGTTGGTTTGATGACGATGTGAGTAGTTAGCATACTCCCCAACATCCCCACCCCTACTGACACTAACAGCCTCGCCTTCCTCCCCCTCTGCATCCTCTTCGAAAAGGATCCCCCTCCCCGCCCCGACTCTAACCCCTCAACCCTCCCCGGCGTCAGCGACACCGCCCTCCTCATCCCCTGCTACAAGTCCGCCAACCTCATCGGCGCCACGCTCACCGCCGCGCTCAAGACCTTCCCGCCCTCGCACATCTTCGTCATCGCCAACGGCGACGCGCCCGAGCCGCTCGACAACACCGAAGAGGTCTGCCGCCCCTACGGCGTCAACCACGTCTGGAGCCCCGTCGGCTCGAAGATCGTTGCCCAGTTCGTCGGCGCCTACGCCGCCAAGGAGTTCAAGCACGTCCTGCTGATCGACGACGACTGCGCGCTGCCGCCGAATTTCCCGGTCGTCGCCGATAGGTTGGTTGGAAAGGTGCAGTGCGTCGGGTATACGATTAAGTCGGTCGGGCCGGATTCGTCGAAGGGAACGTGGTGCCAGCAGTAAGTCGCCTTCACCGTCCCCCTACCCCTTGCGTCCTACTCTAACGGGCAAGTAGAGCACAAGACCTCGAGTACAAGCTCTCCGGCCTCCAACGCGCGCTCGCCGGCAAGATGGGTTCGGCAACCTTCCCGCACGGCGCCATCTCGCTGTGGAACCGCGAGTTTCTGATCCAGACGTTTCACCACCACCCAGGTTTCTCGGTGTCCGAGGACTGGTTCTTTGGCGGCAGCTGCCGGTCACTGGGGGGCCGTGTGGTCATGTGTACGTCGGTATTCGTCGAGACGGAGACGCCGGCGGCGCTGTTCTGGCAGGGCGGGGCGGAGGGCAGGGGCGGGTTCGGGGAGATGACGGTTATGAAGCAGAGGTTTGTGCGGTGGAATTTCTTCTTCGTGGCGGGGATATGGTATAATACGAAATACATGCTGTGGAGCTGGAAGCTGGGGTTGTGGGAGATTGGGGCAAAGATCTTTGTGTTTCAAGAGGTATGTGAGACGCAGGTGATGAGTGTCCCCGTCTGTTCGATACTGAAAAGGGTACTAGGTTTTGGAATCTCTGATCTACCTCTTCACGCCGTTCATGATGCCTATATCGTTCATTGTCCGGCCCGAATTCTGCGGATACCTCTTCGCTGGGACAATTGCCATGTACTTCAGCAACGTCCTCATCTTCAACGAACTGCATCTTCGCCTACGCAAGGAACGTGTTTCGTGGCTCGTCCTTACATTCTACTACGTGAGTGTTCGCCTATCCTTTCCGCCACGGACGTGTACTGAAGTGGCTAGATGCCATTCAAATGTTTGCTTGCATTAGTCAACGTGGCGTCGTGCTATTGGGCGTTGTTCAAGTATGCCCGCTACTTTGCACGTCGGCACTTGAGAGTTGTCGAAGATGAGGATGCGGTCGAAATTGTCCTGCGACTCGAAGAGACGCCGTCACGTGCAAGTAGTAAAGATGGCTCGGTGGATCATGGAGGAAGTGCGCGACGGATGACTGTCACTGCCATTCCGGTACCCCGAGGTTCTGTGCGGAACCCAGATCTAGCTGTGACAAGTGATTTTGATGAGGATCGGGACGTCATTGCACAGGTTCCAATGTCAAACGCAAGAAAAAGGACCAGTATGGCCATGAGCAAAGTTTGATCCATGGGCATGCGGAACGGAGACACAGTTACTTCTTTCTCTTCAAAGGTTACATATTGCAGATTAATGAAGCTATTGATAGATGCAATGTAGATATAGATCTCAGATACTGGCCTTTACCGTACGATTGCCCTCCAATGCTGCATTCAGCGCCCTCGACTCGCCAGCAGTAGTGAACAGAAGCTTCACCAAATGCACGCCCTGTCCTTCCGCCCGGTCGCAAAGTAGCCGAACAATCTCGCCCAACGGCTTATCCGTACTGTGCCGGGACACATCATCAAGCAGACTAATGCCATCGATCACAATATAAAGGAGCGGCTGATACTCCACCACCTCCTGCAGCAACCCGCGCAGCACTCTCATCGCCTCACCCCACGTCGCCAGCGTCCCATCCAATACCTTAAACGCTGCATCGCCAAACCTCTCCTCATCGAAATCCCTCCCATCGGGCAAAATCTCGACCAGCTGCCGAATCAGCCCGTACGCGAGCCGCACCAGCTCCACCGTTTCCCTGGTGCGCCATTCCGGCAGAGGCTCGCGAGAGAGCTGGCAGAAATACGATAGCGTGGGGACTTTGCTGTCGCGGGCCGAGGCGGCGACCCTGGCGGCTAGCAGTGCGGAGTGTGTGTCTTCGTGGTCTTCCATCGGGCCGCAGACGTGGAGGACTTCTGAAGCGGAGGCGAGTGTGAACGCTTGTAGGCAGGCGGTGACACTGGGGTTGGTGAGGAACAACGCGTCTGGGGACTCGAAGTGCGGGGATATGTTGCGGCGGTCGTAGAAGCTTTCCAGGCGCGCGGAGGCGAGTTGAATTTTGTCTTTGCTTGTGCGGGATGGAGGAGCTGGGAGGGCTGGGGGAGCGTAGACGGCGGCGGTTGTGATGATGCCGTGTTCAAGTCCTGCGGTTGACTCTACTCCTGAGACCGCCGTCAGATTGAGCAGTCAGAATGACGGATGAAGGGGCTTATCTTACCCGCTGCTGAGCGCACTATTGGAGTCAAGTCCTGTGCTCTTTGTTCGAGATATCGCAAAGCCGTTTCTCCGGCAATTTGGCCGGAGACGTTGGCCAGTAGTCGATCAGCAATCCCCTGCTGGATGTTGTCCATTGTTTTCGCCATCGTGTCTCTGAACTCGTTCTGAAGAACTACTCTCAGTCTCTCAAAATAGCCCTCTTGACGCATTTCGTCCGCATTTCGGTCACGCTCGTAAAGATCTGCCAATAATCTGGCAAGTTCGTTCTTGCGAATTAGTGTCGAGGCCTGTATCCCCTCAAGCCTCCGAGTCATGGCCTTTCTGTGAATCAATTCTGAGAGCTTTCTGATATCGTCAATTTGCACCTTATAAGTGTCGTAGATGCTCTCGTTGAGGCTCGTCAGCATCCTTTTGTGCCACTTATCCGTGTACCATTTCATGACGTTGACTAGGAATCGGAAGATCTGACAGTAGATCCGCACTACAAGCTGCTGGATGGCTACTTCATCTCTGTAAGCCCAGACCTCCTCATGTACCGCGGTGACCGCATCGTTGATTTCAGCCACCGCGCGACAGAAGCACTCTGATATCCGTTCGTGATTGGACGATGCCTGCCCCAGATTAGCTTACTTGAATGCTAGATTGTTCTCGTATCCCACACCTTGATAACCACAGTAATAGCCCCGCAGAATATTGATGCGTAGTCGTTGCTCGATGGCAATATTTTCAGGGCGTTTGAATGATTGTCTATGGTGGACCCGACTTTGCGCAGATATTCACATGCTTTGGCAAATTTACTGGATCGCGATCGGGTCTCCCACTTGGACTTCACAGTCTCTAAAATGAGAGAGAAGTCCTTCAAAGATGTGGTGTGTGAGGAGGGTACGATGAGATCCTTTGGAACAAAAGTTTCGAACTGTTTGACCAGAGCGACAAGCTCTCTAAGCTTCTGATCGAGATCACGGAGCTCTTCGTCATCGCTACACGTAGTCGATCAACATGATTCTTCAAGTTTCATCGGTACTAGAGCGGTAAGCTAAGTTCAAGGGAGTGTACTAACTTTGCAGAGTCTGTCCAGCGACGGCTGTTGTTGGCCCTGTCATCCCTTCGTTGTTGCTCCTCTACAACCACATATTCGAGTTCACGTTCTTCTCTGGGACTGGAATCGGTTGAAAGGTCATTCTTGAGCTTCAAGGCGAAGCCTCTAGTGATTGTGGACGGATCAAAAGCATTCATTCTGGTTGCAAAGGACTGATACCAGGTGATAAACAAGTGTCGAGAGGAGGTCAAAGGAAACAGCCTAGGAAAAAGGCCACGGGGGCTCACATCCCAACTCCTCGGTGGGATGTGAGGCTGACGGAAGCGGGGTACGGGGCACGTTGCCTCATTCGCCCTTGGATGCGTCGCGGAAGGCAGCAAACTGCAGCCTCGCAACCAAAACGTGCGACCGTGCTGCAAGCCACACAGCCTTGATTGGTACCAAGCGTCAAAAATAATATCCTGCGCGTAAGCAGTGCGCATCGGCTGCACACTAGTTCGGTGTTGCATGCGCGTCTATGTAAAGGAGCTCGGTCGCTTGTTTCGCAGCCTGACCGTAGCTTCTTGACCCTCCTACGCGAGCACCAAGCCATGGCCTCAGCAGGATCGCCAACCGAAACATCAACCGTAGAGAACCCGATTATCAGGATGGGAACACCAGTTGTGGAAGATACAACGCCAGTAAAAGAGGACAAAACAGTGGTTTCGGATGCGCCGGATTCTGCAACGCTCGACACTGATCAGGTAGACACTTCGTTTGGAACTACTCGTATCCTTCCAACGTAATAGATAAGACTGACCAGTAAGACCTCAAAGGAGCAGGCAGGTGGATCGTCCGAATCTATTGTCTACAAAGAAGAGTACCTTCAGCACAGCGACGGCCATGTCGTCTGCGTAGAGGATGTGGATCCGAAAACAGGCGGACGGAATGGTCTAAGAAACGAGAATAGGGTTCTAGAAGTTGTGGATGTTTATTTCACACCTTCAACAGAGAAGCCCAAGGACGGCCTGCTGCCTGTTTCGGTCAAGGGTCAATCTTACATCCGAGTCGTATCGCCCTCAGTCATATCTACTCTTCGACACGTTGTCAACTACTACCCCTCGCAGGACCTCAGTGGGGAAACTGTCACAATCCAGGAACCCTACACAGTCGTGGTCCATCATGAGGAGGAGCTGAAGGAGTATCGCCAGAGGTTCGCACCTAACAATCCCGCCACCGTTACTGCACCAGATTCTTGTGAAAACCGATTCACATACAAGCACGTCGGGGTACTGCTTGACTATGTCCACAGCAAGGTTGGTGCTGCCATTAAGACAGAGCGAGAGCGGAACGCCCGAGGAGTCACGTCGCCAGACATGTGGTGGCTGTCGTTCAAGCCTGGAACGGACGTGTACTACGACGCAAACGAAGACGAAAGATGGAACCCATACGTCGTCAAGTCATTCCGACCCAGGATCCAAAATGGCCATGTGACAGACTACTCCATTAAGCTCTGGAACATGGATATCGCTTCAAATCTACCAGAGTACCTGGGCCTGAACTCAATGACGGTTTCGATGTCGACCCCAGCGCCGGATGACGAGCTTTTTGGCCGAAACATTTTCCCGTGCAGCGTCTTTCCAGATGGCCAAACTATCCGCGGTAAAGGGAGAGACGAATTGAGAAAGTACTTTGAAGACAGAGGCCGTAGGTTTGTCCATGTTCTAAAGAGAGGATGTTACCAGTTTGAAGGCACGACAATCACCCAGCCCATCAAGATGGTAAAGTAATGCTCTACACGTGTGCTTGAACTTGGACTTACGATATTAGTACAACGGCCTGGTTATGGTAGATGCCCACCAATGGATCTCGGATAGGCATGAATACCCATGGGCGAGGGAAACACATCTGGATATTGATCCTGGGCCACCTGCCCCTCGTTCACCGATCTGTGGTTGCGCCAGATGCCTGACTGTTGTCAGCAACGAGCCCGGTGAACTTATTTTCAAGGAATATGACAGGATACTCCACCAGCAGAATGAATCCCTGACTGATCACCAGTATTTTCTCTGCAGCATATACGTCGAGGCGTTTCTCTTCAAGACGAGGGAATGGGGTATAGTAACTGCTACAGTTTGACTACATCTTGCTGACGCAAAGCCGCAGTCGCTCTCGATGTTTCCGGATTCAAGGATCCTGTCTTTGACAGGAAAATGATCCATGACTTAGTCCTCGCTCAGGATACGAAAGAGATGATCATCGACCTTACGAAGCTGTTTGTTGAGAAAAAGGGCTCGAAGGACGACCCAGACGACACCACCATGCCGGAGAGCGAGCTTGACATGTCTGCCTGGTCGGCAGACTTTGTCAAAGGAAAGGGAGAGGGACTCATATTTCTCCTGCATGGAAAGCCAGGTGTAGGCAAGACGTACACTGCAGGTGAGTTTTCAAACGTATGGAAAAGCATAAGCTTATCCGTCATAGAATGTGTCGCAGCACTCACCGAGAGGCCACTGTTGTCATTGACCTGTGCGGACATCGGGACGGATCCAGAAAAGGTGGAAGAGAGTTTGAGAAGATGGTTTAGCATTGCCCAGAACTGGGGTGCCATCATGCTCATCGATGAAGCGGATGTGTACATGGAGCAGAGGAAGGTGCAGGATCTGGTCCGCAACAACCTAGTTGCAGGCTTCTTGCGCGCCCTGGAGTACTACCAAGGCATTTTGTTTCTGACGACGAACAGGGTGGGTACGTTTGACGAAGCTTTCATCTCACGTATTCACATTACGATACACTATGCGAACTTTACGGACGAGAGTCGAGCTGAGGTGTGGGAATCCTTTTTCCGAAAGCTACAGAGCGAGAGGGAAGGCAAGGTGAGGATCCTGGAAGAGACACGGGACTACGTGACGGAGAAAGAAGTACGAGAGCTCGAGTGGAATGGTCGTGAGATACGAAACGGTAAGGAATCCATTATACATATGATTCCCATGCTAACGCTTTCATTCCAGCCTTCCAAATTGCCGTTGCTCTGGCTCAAGTCGAGAATGATTGTGATGCGAAGGGACGCATCCAAATCAAGCGAAAGCACATCAGGTCCACTGTCCGTATGTCCAAGAACTTCAAGTCCTATCTTAAGGAGTTGTACCAGAAAGACGAGACGCAAAGGGCAGCGGCTTGGGGTCACAGATATGATGCTTTTGGGCAATCATCTGCAAATGAAGGCAACTTCAGTTAGTGCACAAATGGGATTCGGTGGTCAGGGAGAAATAGAAATTGGATTCGTATTTTGTCCTCTACCTGCTAATTGCTTTCACCCGTTAACGACCAGCCAGGCAGCTAGTCATCTCGCTACGCGGCTCTTATCCATTAAGGTTAGCAGGGACGCTTCTTGCTTCCTCTCTGACAACAAGAATATCGCGGGGTCGGAATGCCTGCAGGAAGCACACTAAAATTCCCGTGAGAGATGCCGAGCACTGCCGGTAGGTAGCACAGTCATCACGGACTACCCGATCCGACTAGCCGGTTTAGGGAACCGCTAAGAATCTCACAACGGTCCAGGCGCCCAGAGGCACAAAAGGTTAACGGATAAGCATCTATAGCTCTATATTACATGCGGGCTTGGGCCGTAGCGCAACGTCTAATAATCCCACATCGGACCAAGCTTCGTTGCACCCGTTCCCCGAGAGGCTGCATTCATGCAACTAGTTCGGCGCCTCCAGAATTTCTTTGGTCCAAACGGAGACTCCTCCGGCGAGCTCACTAAAGCCCTTGAACCCTGGAAGTCGAAACGGCGCGCCTCTTCTCTCGTTCCAGACCGTTCCCGCTCGAGTGCCGAGACCGCGGTCGGTACCCAGCGATCCGGCTCCATCGGCCCGGTTTTCTGTAGTCTTAGAGCCGCAAGCGCGCCGCAAGCGCAACGAGCCTTTAGCAACAACCCTTGCGAGAAGAACAAAAAAAATCGCCCAAGAAAAAAGGGGGAACTCGGTGACGGCCACTCTTTTGCAAGGCAGGTGTTTTTTCTCAAATTACGTTTTCGAACGAAGGGGCTTGACGCCTCCTATCATGAACCTGCGTTCCCGACATGGTTTATTAACTGACCACGCCTGAATGATCACCAATCGCGTTCATTCCAGTCCTCCTTTTGCCTTCTAGGAGGTCCACGTTGATGGCGTGGGGTGGTGGGTTCGGCCCATTCCTAACACCTCCCCGAGCGTGCAAGTCGATGCTGCGGAAAGCCACAGCAGCCCCGCCCTCCACACCTTCTTCCTCTTGCCCCCATGTGGCTGTTAGCTCGTCGCCACGTCCGGTAATCAGAAGAAGGCAAAAGATTGGATGGGCGGAGTCGGTGACGTTTTTGAGCTAAGCCTGCGGAGATTGGTCCCGAGCCAATAGAAGCGGCGCTTGCAAAATGAGGCTGCGGTGGAGCGGTTCGGGTGTTGCAAGGGGCCGACCCAGGGCTGGGGGATCCAGATCGCAAGTCCCCGTAGTAGCCGGTTCTGGAAAGCTTCGCGGGGGCGTCCGACGCTTTTCGCGAATCTGCTGGCGGTGGTGGTGGTTGTGGTGGCTGGTGGCTCATCGGGGCCTGGAGCCCGACTCGGATGTGGTGGACACGGACCTCGGTCGCTTGCGGGCCTTGGAGTGGCGAACTGGTGGGGTTTCGAGAAAAAGGCTTAGTGGAGTTGGGCTTCGAATGTCAGGCTCGCAAGCGCCACCGAATGCGCCACTAAAGCGCCACTGGGTCTCTTTCCTGCCTGACGAAAGGGGAGGAGGTGGCAGTTCTTCGCGTCAAAAGACAGAGAGGTGGACAGGGAAAAAGATGATCATAACGGCGGGCTCGACTTACGTCCACAGGCGTTGCACAGCGTCTTCGGCCCGCCAGGCCCGCGTCGCCACTCCGGCGCTGAAGTGGCGCCGCACCACTGGCAGCAACGCTCGCCAATGGGCAGGGCGTCGTCATCTGCTTTTCTCCTCCCTCTGCGCTTCACGGGTGCGTCGGCGTGCTGCTTGGGTGCGAAGAAGATGCCTAAGTCACCCCTAACCTCACAGGCCACCACGGCGGCTGCGGGGTAAGGGCTGCCTGTGGCGGGCGCAGGAGAGGGGAGAGGAGTAGGAGGAGCGGCATCTTCGGCGAGGACCTCGTCCCGTAGCTCGCGGATCTTGCGCAGCAGCATTATCTGCTCGGTCTTGAGGTGTAGAAAGGAGTCGAACGCGGCCGCTTGCTTGGGGAGCAGCGGGCGAGCAGCGAGCGCCAAGTAGCCCCCGGCGGGCTGCAGTGAGCCGTAGAGCTCGAATGCGGCGTAGCCCGAGGCGGTGATGGTGCTCGAGATGCGGACGTGGAAGCGGAAAGAAATGCTGCGGGCAGCAGCAGCGTCGCGCATTTCAGAGGTGAAGACGTGAGAGTCATCTTCGTGGATTAGAGCGGCTAACTGCTGGCCGAGAAGGTCGGCCGGGGCGGCCCCGATGAGGGCAGTGCTGCTGGGGGATGCGCGCAGTATGGCCGTGGTGAAGGGGTCGAGGTGCAAGAGCAGGTCGCGCACGCCCGCGATCAGCGCTGCCGAAATATCCTGCATTGAGGGTTGTGGCGGGGCATTGCTGGGCGATTCAAGAAGCATAAATAGGTGGGCGGTGTGGATCACAGCGTGCCCCTCGGGCGCTAAAGAAAAGTGTGAGCCCCCGCAATGTCATTCCTTCGTGGCAAATGGCCTTTTCCGGGGCTTTACCGCCGTTTGACGCCGGCCGAGTAGGCTAAGTAGCGTTAACCGTATGACATAGCATCCTTCGGTCTCTGCCCCGCCCGTAGCCCTTTAGCGGTGACATGCTCACCGTAATTGTCTGGTTGGCTCAATAATATTTCATGGAGAGTGCTCGTCTACAACTGTGACATGGGTAAGGTAAATATGGAACTGAGGATATCATCAAAAAATGTTCTTCTCCTTCCTCTTTCCGCCCGATGTGTGAAATTGGCGGACTGCCTTCAAACCCAGGAATATCATGAAACCAAACGCTCTGGCTGTCAGGCCATCTATGCAGCGAGAGTAAAGTCTTGTAGCACAATGCCGGACTATTTCGAGTATCACTGCGTGGGACGTCCACGGCTCGTCTAGGCCGGGAGACATGTGCAACACTGTCTGACCGGAGAATAAGCTGCGGAGATTCTCGAGCGAGATGCCACCTTGCAATCCCTGCCTTGAAATCGGACCTAGCTGGATCTCAAAATTGGACTTTGCCTACGTTTATGGATATCTTGGGTGGTGGATAGGTTCGATAGCTTTCCTTAACTCTTCAACCTGTTTTACCGGTCCTACTTACTTTGTCTGCTCACCTTTCCTTTGCCCCTTCGTGATTATCTTTGGCTTTCACTCTACATTGCATCGAACCAAGTTCTTCTGCTTCCCACGGCCTCCTGTTACGCTTGTGGTATTTTTTAGGGTGTAACACTGAAGATTATCTCAGCTAAGGAAAAGGTTGGCACGGATCGTTTATTAGTATTTTTATTGGGTGTTTGCAACGTTGGTGATAAGTCGGATTAACAAGTTTTCCGGGTATCTGAGCCGGTGATAATTCATTCCTACCTACGGCCCGCTTGTACATAATAGTGTGGTTTTGTTCCTCAGCGTCTAAGCTTCTACACTTTGTAGGAGCTACACAAATAGCCACGCCTAAAGGGCGACATCGGCTACAGATTGTTTTAACAGAGCCTTAAGAAGAAGGATCGCGATACCATCGAAATCTCCCGATCGGGCTACCTACTTACGGAGCCGAGAATCGAGATCAGACAGCCAATGAGAAAGCCAACGCATTGTTAGCGTTTCAGCCCAAGACGCTCTAAATGCGGGAGTTCCGACGAGTTTCAGCACTAGCGTGACTATTAAGAGTGTGGCTTCCACGTCGGCGCCAGGCTGGTGGGTGGTAAGAGAGGAGGGGGTAGAAAGAAGAAAAAGGCCGCTCGGCGCAAGTTTCAGTCGGAGCGGTCTCCGATATGCTCGCTTCTCCGCAGGCCGGGCCAGGCTTCCAACCTTAACGTGCGGCTTTACCACGTTAGGAAAGGATAAGATGCCGATTTCAGCTAATCAGGCGACGCTTGCATACGCTTGCCAACGGCAGTGGCGAATCCGGCGAACGCCTCACTTGTAAAAGAGGCTCGATTATCTTCGGAGAAGCTCAGCTGGTCGCTGACGAGTCACATGCAAGATTCGCAAGAACAGCAGAGTGGAGCTGGACATTGCGATAGAGCCGATCTCCAAGGTGTGTTGGGTGTTCCACGAATCTTGTGCCGCTCCCACAGTGGCTGGTGGTCTAGAACTTCGGGCTAGCTGGCATTGCCGGGTTTTGAGTGGCGCTAAAGGGTCCAGCCTCGGTTTTCAAGAACCACTACCGCCGGCTGAACCACCGCCACGGAGGCTTTCCCGCCAGAAAATGACAGAATTCACGTATAGGCCAGCTTTGTAAAAGGGCTTAGGGTTGCTAGGGCTAATTTTGCAACGTGGTGCTGCAAGAATAGATCTTACTCTTATTCAGTTTGACCCCACGAGTTCGAAGAGCAGATCTGACGGGCAGCGGAGAGAACTATACTGCATGCAGGCTGTGGAACGGCATGGGGTACCTAGGTTGGCGGTGGAAGATTGTGATGCAAGCCTCAAAAGCCCTGGCGTCGCCACATGACGCTAAGAGAAGCAGTATATGTTGAAATCCGCCTCCCCAAATGCGGATGTCTCTGGATCCCCATGTGTTGAATTTCAATTGTCCGCAGCAAATGGGCTCCGCACCGCCTCTTCCCACGCCAACGGAGCGTGCACGGGAGCGCGACGTTTTCCCGTAGGCCGCCCCCGCCGCCTCGCGGCTTGACTTTGACCGTCTGCTACAGCTTCTACCCTCTCTCGCTCGACATCCCCGATCTCACCCCCGCCCTCACCGCGTCGCCTCACTGTCTGCCGCCTCCCGGCTACCGCCCGCAGCCATCCAGCGATGCAGTACTCACGGGAATCGCCCAGCTCGCTTCCCTACGGCTAGGTGCGCAGCACTCCCTAGTCTCGCTAATTGACAGCCGGTCCCAAATCGTATTAGCCGAGGCGACACCCACGCTGTCGCTGTGCCGCGAAAGCCGTACCGACGACGGTGGAGATGGGCTGTGGCTGGGCTGCGCCACGATCCCACGGGAGTGCGGCTTGTGTGAGCTTGTTCTTAATGCCGGCGGCTCGGCCGTTGTCATCAACGATCTCCAGAAAGACGCCCGCTCCGCTACCCGCTCCTTTGTCGCCAACCGCACACCCAGCCTACGTTTCTACGCCGCCGTGCCGCTAGTCACCCAGACAGGCTCCATCATCGGCGCCGTTGCCGTCTTCGACTATGTGCCGCGCAACAACGGGCTGGCACCGCACCTCGTCGGCGCCCTGCATGACGTGGCTGCCGCCGCCATGTCCCACTTCAACGCTTCGCGCGCCTTAGACGACAGCCGCCGCTCGGAGCGTCTGGTACGCGGTCTGACGTCCTTCGTCACTGGCGCTTCGGACCTGCAGCACCGTGCTGAACTGAACGTACCACGCAGCCCTCAGAATCCCGCCGTCAGATCACCACTTCCGCACCCCTCCAACCTCCCCCTACTAGAGAGGCCGGTTGTCAGCAGGAACCCATCAACCGAGCTGCATCTACCCGTCAGCCCCGCCGCTACGGACCAAGAGCCACCGAACGACAAGGACGATCTGCTCGCTCTGCAGGACATGATCCTCCCTCCCGGCGCCAAACGCATGTTCTCCCGCGCCGCCAACATCATGCGAGACTCGGGCGGCTTCTCGGGCGTCATCATCTTCGACGCCTCCCTGGCGAATCCGGGCGGTGCTCCTTCTTTTTCTACGCCGAGCACGCCAGCCGCTTCTCCTCCGCTCGACAGCACTGACGACGATGCCCCCGCCTCGTGCAAGATCCTTGGCTTCGCTGACGGCGACGCTTCAAGCCGCACGGGCACGTCGCCCAAGTCGGACTACCTAACGCTAGCCGAGTCGGATCTCAAGCGTCTCCTGAACCAAAACCCGCACGGCAAGATCTTCACCTTCCCGCCCGCTAACAGCAGCAGCAGTGCGGAAAGCTCCTCGGACGACTGCTCTGCTACCCGCCGCGAGGAAAAGGCGCGACGTCAAGGCAGAAGACGCAAGTTCTCAGCCGCGGCCGCCATCATGGACGTCGCCCACGACGCCCGCAGCGCCGCCGTCGTCCCGCTCTGGGACTACCAGCGCGAGCGCTGGTTCGCCTGCTGTCTCTGCTGGACGACGGATCCGCGCCGCCTGTTGTCGCACGGCAGCGATCTACTCTACCTGCGGACGTTCGGTAATAGCGTCATGACGGAGCTCAGTAGGCTCGATGCCTTGTCTGTTGACAGGGCTAAATCCACCTTCATCGAGTCCATGTCCCACGAACTGCGATCACCGCTGCATGGCATCTTGGGCGGCATTGAGTACCTCCGCGGCATGGAGCTTGATTCGGCCCAGAGCAGCATCGTCGCGTCAATTGGCGTCTGTGGGCGCACGCTGCTCGACACGGTGCGGAACGTGCTGGAGTACTCGAAGATCAACGAGCAGTCGCCGCGGCCGGGCACTGCTCCCGCTCGGAAACGCCACCATGCCATATCCATCGCGTCGACGCCCACTGCCGACGTGCGGCAGCTGACCGAAGAGACGGTCGAGGCCGTCTTTGCGGGCCACTCGTACAGCGTGTCATCGACCCAAGCCGAGGAAGGCGATGAACCGTTCGCGCGTAATGGCAGCCACGACATGCCGTCCTCCCCGACAGGACCCCCCGTCCGCAGAGCGATCCGAATCATCCTCGACATGCCTGACCGCCGGTCGTGGTGCTTTGCGCTGCAGCCAGGCATCTGGCGGCGCATCGTCATGAACGTCTTCGGCAACGCGCTCAAGTTCACCCACACCGGCTTCATCCGCGTTGCGCTTTCTGCTGCGGACGTGGATGAAGCGGAGGCGCGCGTCTCTCTCACCGTGACCGACTCGGGGGCTGGAATGTCGCCCGCATTCCTGCGCGATGGCTTGTTCAAGGCCTTTTCGCAGGAGAACCCCTTCGTCCCTGGCACCGGCCTCGGCCTGAGCATTGTGCGACGGCTCGTAGACAGTCTTGGAGGCAGCATCGACGTTCAAAGCCTGCAGAACGCAGGGACGGAGATTCGAATCACCGCCACTCTCCGAAAGCGCGCTTGTAGAGGCGAGAACGTCATCTCTGCCATTGAGGCGAGGCTCCAGGACAAACGCATATGCATCCCGGACGGATTCATGTCAAACAATCACGCCACTCCCGCTTCCGTGGTCCGCGGTGAACGCTACTTTGTCGAATCAATCACTCAATCACTCCGCGAATGCTTTGGGGTCCGCGTCAGCACCGACGTAGATCTAGACAACGATCAACTCGTCGTATACCCCGGCCCAAACATGAAGTCCATGTCCAAAAAACGCCCGTACAATGGCATGTCCGTCATCGTTGCGCTGGACGCCCTCGAGGCTGCAACGCTACGAACAGACACCAGGATCGCTGGAGGCTTCATCGAAGTCGTCACTCAACCGTAGGTTTTCTCAGCATATTCTCCCAATCGCATCGTCTCCTACCACCAACCTTTGCTGACACACTTTCCCTCCCCCAGATGTGGCCCGTACAAACTAGCACGAATCCTCGAGCGCTACCTGAACCGCCAAGCCGCAGCTGGCTCTCTGCCGCCGCTCCACCACCCCAGCAGTCCTCCCACCAACGCCAGCACCGCCTCTCCCGCACGCCCTGCACCAACCCCATACCCACCACCACTCTCGCCACAGCGCCCCTGGCCCCTCTCCCGCCTCCCCACCTTCCGCCCAACACCCGGCCCAGCATCCCCTCCCCGCCGCGCCTCCATCCCACACCTCCTCTCCTCCTCCACCTCCGCCGACGCCATCCCCCGCCGACGTCAGCGCTATCATCCGCTCTCTTCCTCTCCCGCAAACGCCACTACCACCACCACCACCAGCAAACCCCGCTCCTCCTCCAACCCCCCTCGCCGCAGCCGCACCCACAGAGCCGAGATCCTCATCGTCGACGACAACCCGCTCAACGTACGCCTGCTCTCCGCGTTCCTGACTAAACACGGTTTTCCGGACCACGTGGCGGCGTCGAACGGCCTCGAGGCGCTGCGGATGTTTCAAAAGGAGCCGAGGCGGTGGGCGGCCATCCTGATGGATTTGAGTATGCCGGTCATGGACGGGGCGACGGCGACGAGGGAGATTAGGGCGTGGGAACGGAGGTTGGCTCAAGCGAGGAAAGGGGGGAGGAAGGGGGGTGGTGGTGGTGGGGGTGGAGGGATGGTGGACGACGGGGCGGATCGACAGAAAGGGGAGATGATGATGATGATGATGGAAGGTAGGAATGGGGCAGTCAAAGTGGACGACGACGAGGAGGAGGAGGAGGGTGAGGAGGAGCGAGGTTCTGTTGCTGCGGTGAGCGATCAGCGGGAGCTGCCTGCCTCTTCTGCAGCAACAAACGGAGCGAAAAAGGTGGAGTTGATGGTGGATCAACAGCGCTCTGCAACCCAACCGAACGCGATCGCGGTCCAGCAACCCCACGCGGACGCTGGCGTGGGCGTGCAGATAATTGTTACTACCGGCCTCGGTAGCGCAACGGCGCGGTTCGAGGCTCTCAGCGCCGGCGCCGACGAGTACATGACGAAGCCGTTACAGTTCGGGACGCTGATGAAATTGCTGAATAAGCGCATCGAGGACAAGGAGGCGGCGCCGCCTAGCTGACGGAAATGGATTTTTTGCTTTAATTCCGTGCTTGTGGTTGACGGTGATTGCAAAGAATGATCACATCGCAATGTTTGTAAAATGTCCCCGAGAAAGTCGTCTTATCGGAACCTTTCTCGGAACCGACTAGTGATTGGCGAAAAGTTCGCAGAGCCTGATGGCTTCGAGACCTCTGAAAGCTTCCGAAAATCAATAGCTCGGAGGATTAATTGCTAATCAAAACGAAACGTGGATTGGATGGCATGATCTGACGGACAACACATGATTCCTCACCTTGCAGTCGTAACTGCTATTAAACTTCACTTTAACTCTACTTGATCCTACTGGAAAGCATACCATCAAGCTCTTAAGCTTACAAAAGGCAAGCATCATGCGCGTCGACAGCTGGGAATCGCGGGCCGCACAGAAGCGCCAACAATGTGCAGCCAAGATCCCAGAACACTGGAAGATTCCAGTCTCAATCCCACAGAATCTCCAAGAGCCACTTGAGGAAAACCGAAACAATCTCATCGAACTAGATATCGTACGGCGATGCGGTATCATGACGGAGCGAGAGCTGCGCATTACGGAATCGTTCACTGTTCAAGATTTGTTGGAGGCCTTGGCCTCTGGAGAATTGACGAGCCTCGAAGTCACGATTGCGTACTCGAAGAGGGCAGCGATAGCCCAGCAATTGGTAAGTCATCTCATCAACACATGATCTCTACGGTTCAGCCGACGAATACTTTTGCACAAAATCGCATGTGATATGAGTTTGCGCTGATAGAAGAAGGTCAATTGCCTTACCGAAACCCTTTTTCCTGAGGCAGAGGCTAGGGCACGCTCTTTGGACGACATGAGGGCGAAGGGTCAACTGGCAGGCCCTTTGCATGGGCTGCCAATTAGCCTGAAGGACTCGTTCCAAGTTGCTGGGACGCAAGCTACGCTGGGAATTGTGTCCCTCCTTGATAAAGTTTCGGGTTCGAATTCGGCACTTGTGGACATGCTCCTGGGTCTCGGAGCAGTCTTGTACGTCAAGACGAACGTCCCGCAAACATTGGGGGTATGTTTACGCCTGATATACCGCGCTATGTAACTCACGTAAGCGCAGACGGTAGACTCGGAAAATAATGTTTTCGGTCGAACGCTGAGTCCATGGAACACTATGTTGACTCCCGGGGGATCGAGCGGCGGAGAAGGAGCGCTCGTTGCTTTCCAAGGATCCCCTCTCGGCGTTGGTACTGACTTAGGAGGTGAATATAAAATTCCATGGAACCCCGTCTAGCTTCTGCAGTAAACAGTATTGTATTCTAGCATTTGGCTAATATATATCAGGCTCCGTTCGCATTCCCTCTCTCTGCTGCGGCGTCTATGGCTTCAAACCTACGGCATCACGATTGCCATACGGTGGTCAGCAAGGCCTCAATGCACCGGGCACTGACTTCATGCTTGCTTGTGCCGGCCCGATGTCTCGAGACCTGAATGCCCTGGAGGTCCTTGTCAGAGCCGTCATCCATGCCAGACCAGCTTTGTACGATTCAACCGCCATTAACGTACCCTGGAGAGATCTATCAAACCGGGAAAGACGCAAGCTGAGAATCGGAGTCGTTCAGGAAGACCCTCTTTTCCCCCTGCACCCGCCGGTCCGAAACGCCATGGATGAAGCTGTGCGGGTGCTCCGGTCCGAGGGCAACGAGCTGATATACCTGGACCCGGGCGAATGTCACGTCGCAGACGCGACCGAGGTTGCGTGGAAGTTCTTCGGAATCGACGAGACCGTCTTCGATCATTTGAAAGCCAGTGGAGAGCCCGTGGTCCGATCCGTGGCGTTCATCAACAGCCTCGCCGCTGCGCTGCCTCGGAGATTCCTTCCTGATACCGACGGCATGGACAAGTTTCGTCTTCTCGCAACATTGAGACATGCTCGGGCTGCTATTGTCGAGGACTGGAGGAAGATATGGCAGAAAAATACACTCGATGTTGTACTTTGTCCGCCGGCGCAAAGCACTGCTGTAGAGCACGACAAGTTTGGCTTGCCGCCGTACACCACGCTGACGAACATATTGGACGTGAGTCACTTACAACCCGAAGGCAATTGGCCGATACTGACATCTCGACGCAGTATCCGTCTTGTATCATCTCCTTTGGTAGAGCTACAAGTGAACCGAGCCTGATGCTATTCGTAAAGGTGCTGGGTTAGATTAGACTAGACTGTATGACTCCATTTGCTCGATACGTGAGAAAGCCTTAGCTGATCCGTTGTTCTCTCAGATCACCCAGATATTCTCGAAGGAGCTCCCTGTTCTGTCCAGGTGTTTACCAAAAGCATGTGTGATGAGGAATGTCTTGCGATTGCTAACATCATCGACGATTGCCTCAACGCTAACCAATGATGGGTCTCTCCAAAGGGAGTGATTGCTGCGTAGGATTCGACAATTGGTGTCACAAGATGTCATTAGTTGATACAAATTCCTGTTCTCCTAAGAATCAGTTGCGTCGCGTGCTTAGTCTTCTCTTACACTACAATGAAGCGTAGATATTCTATTGATTATTGCCTCTTTGCAGTTTATTACCAGTTCGTACCGTTTCTCTAAAATACATGTGTGTCTGTATTGTGAGTAACATAGGCGTTCCTCATCCGAATGCTCCCTATCCAAGATTTGTAGTCGAGCCATATGTAGACTTTGGAGAAATTCCTGTTCGGAATCCATGCTGCGCTTCAACACAAAAGCCCAGCTGAGAAATTAGCACGTTTCAGCGACTACATGTGTGCTTTGATCAACCTTGCACAATGACCTTGCTGAATATGAATTTATCGAGAAATTGGTCACCAGCAACAATGGATGCCAACAGGTATTGCATGTGATATTGGTTTTCCGGGAGTGAAAATAATTCAGATGCAATGGCTATCATCTGTCTTGGTATTTTCTGTGACTCTTCTCGGTTTGCGATGGCGCTGGGGCCACTTGACTAAAAAGTCATGAAAGGTCCGAAAAGTGTCCAGAATCCGAACGAAACTTGAACGCCGGGACCGAACCGAAAACACGCCGCCATGACTTTAATAGAGAGAGTTGCTGGTCTCGCAATGTATTGTAGCATAGACAGATTGGCTTGGCAGCTCTCAACCCTCCATTCACAACAATGCCAGTCGGATCTCTCCTCGACGTTCTCATAATCGGAGCCGGCCCGGCCGGGCTTTCTGCTGCCCTGTCCATGGGCCGCGTTCTCCGAAGCGCCGTGGTCTTCGATTCCAAGTCCTACAGGAATAGCAAAAGCTCGAATGCCCACACGGTCCCCACGAGAGACCATGAAGATCCGGCGGCGATCCGCGAGATGATGAAGAAAGAGTTGACCAGCAAGTACAAGACGATCACGTTTGCCGAAAGCGCAGCCACATTCGTGCAGGAAGTGGACGGAGGCTACCAGGTGGTCGATGAGAACACGCGCAAGTGGAATGCGAGGAAGCTCATCATCGCGACGGGCGTTTACGACGTGCTTCCGGACATAGCCGGGTTTTCCCACGCGTGGGGGAAAGGAGTGTAGGAAAGCCCTATCCACTTTTCCTGAATCGTAGGCTAACACACGTTCAGGTTTCACTGCCTCTACTGCCGAGGATTCGAAGAGGCTGGAGCCCCGAATGCGGCGGTCGTCATCGATCGAGGCGACTCAGCCGAAATTGACATCACCGTGTTCAACACTCAACTGGCCCATCAATTTACTCGAAACCTAACGATCCTCCTCAATGGGCACGAGCACCTCTTTAAAGACTCCAAGATCAAGACAGCGGTGCATCACGGGATCAAGGTCAAAACTCTGGCTATTCGGCGCGTCGAGTGGATCGGCCCGGACCCTTCAACAAAGGTCGTTTTCGAAGATGGGACTGAAGAGACTTTTGGTTTCCTCATCCACACGCCCGAGACGAAACTGGTCGGATCTTTCCACGAGACGCTCGGCCTGGAGCTCACGTCGGCTGGCGATATTGCCATAACTTCGCCCTTCCAGGAAACATCACGCCCCGGGGTATTCGCCTGTGGGGACTGTGCAACTGGCTTCAAGAAGGTGGCGTTCGCTATGGCGGATGGCATTCGAGCTGGGATGGGGGCGAACTTGCAAATCATGGAGGAAGACTTTTCGCGGAGTTGGTGGTAGTACGCTTGAAGTCTGTCATCTTTGAACTTGCTGCCCATGACAAACGCCATCAGTAGCTTGGGTACACACCTCCATCTACGTCATCTCCGACCTATACGTTGTTGCGCCGGCCTTTCTCCTCGGAGTAACCGTGTAACCGCGGAGTAACCGTGGAGTAACCGTGGAATAACCATAGAGTTAGACAAATTACCCCATTTGGAGCAAAGAGTTCTCTGTCACTTACGCAAGTATCATGCCATTTCGTATGAGGTGCAAAATTAAAGGGCAGAACGTTTGCGATAAAGTTTTCGATTATGAGAAACAATACACAATTATCCCGTCCGCTGCAAAGGTGAGGAAAATTTGCATTGAAAAGGGTCTGCATCATTGCGACTGTGTCAAGTCGACGACCTCACGATAGATCAGTGCGGTCGAGGGACGTCAGGACAAATCTACCAGCTGCTCGTCTGGAATTCGAATTTGGGTCAGTTCAGCAGAGGTCGGGCTCACAACGCAACATTTGCCTGGACCGGCTCGTCCGAGTGTGTAGATGGTAGTAATAGAATAATTACGTGGCGAGGATAGAGTCGTCCTGCCAATCGTGCGGCATGGTGGCGTTGCGAAGTTGAATGTATGGGGCCACATAGAGGGGTCGGTACTTCTGGCGGTGTTCAGATCACGAGGAACTACAGGGTCCGCTGGATGGTGTTGATTCAGTTCTTCGTCTAGTGGAAGTTTAAAGATGGTCAAGGTTGGATATCGCTGCACCCGTAAATAAACACGAGATCCGGGCAACGCTATTCCTTGACCACATGGCTAAGCGATAGGATCGGCTTTGATAAAGTATCGGGCTGCGGAGAAACATAGCTTATTGCTACTACTATAGTATTGCTAGACTTTAGCTATACAATTTGTAGAAAGGTCAGTTAATTGCACAGTTGCTACGGTTGGTTAGGGCGCTACGGTGTATTCCAACACGAGAAAACCCCTTTAAGCCGTGGCTAAACAGTGCTCGGGATTGGAAAGGCCCCCGCGCTAACATAAGACTTAAGACCGAGGGGGCTAACGACTCGAATGGTAGTGCTACGCACGGGCGAAAAACAAGTACGAGGTACTCACCGACACCGCAGAACTACACTAAGCAAAGTTTCCTGACTCGTCGCATCATGAACCAAGCAAAAGTTTCCTTTTTTGTCGCGGTGAGGACGGAGTCGCCGAGTGAAGAAGATGTGCCGGGAGATCGTCGAATGAGCGTCGCTGGGCAAGGCAGAATGATGCTGGAGATCCCTGCACCGCGCCCACACCTCTGCCAGCCCCAAACACCACCATGGTGTCTGCACCACAGCGCTGCGTGAGCCCAAGCCTGGGTATATAATGCCTTCTGATGTCCTCATTCATCCCCATCAATCACCTCATCTCTACACAGTTCTCCCTACCTCGACACTTCGACACCCAACGGACTACCTCCACAATGAAGTACACCACCATTGTCCTCGCTCTTCTCCCGGCTCTTGGCTTCGCCCAGGATGCCTACGGCCCGCACTGCAACGGTGCTGAGAGCTCTCGCTGCAACAGGGGATGGTGCGTTAAGCCCAACGCTGGGTAAGTACACTTCATTTGATGTTTCCAACTTGTCCCGTTTACTAAAAATGTACCAGATCTTTCTCGTGGTCTAACGGCCCTGTCTGCGTCTTCCAATGCAACAAAGCCGACTGCGCCCAGGCTTGCAGCTCTCAGTCATTCGACAAGAGATACCAGACTGGTTACTGCTACGCTACGTGAGTTTCAGCTTTATCGTGTTGTATGAATTGTTACTAATCGTTATATCAGTGGTGGCAACAACTTCTGTGTCTGCACCGACAACTCGTTCTAAAGAATTACGGGGTGGAGGATTTGCATGACCCCTGCGGCTCAGAGTTGCAGGTGTTCTGAAAAATAGAAAAGCGTCCAATCACACATGCACTCGGTGTGTGATTTTGTATATACAAATCAAAAGCTGATCTCCTTTTCATTGACGCAGCCCTCCGCAACTGCATTGAATGTTTTCTCTGATGCTCTACAGAGCTTTGATTGCAAGGTGCGAACCAAAAATCCAGTTCATTTTCACGCATCACATATTCGCCATCTTCAAGCTGCAGAAGCGAAAGTTGAAACATGTTCCATTGCTTGGTGCACTTAAACTCCTTACGCGGCGAATTTGTACACCCACTGGCCTTGAGGAGTGAACTGAACAGCACTCAGCTCCATCCCCCCCCCATGTAGGTATCATAGGTCAAGCTAGAAATGTTATCAAAGTAGTCGCTGGCTTCCATCTGGTCGTCGAACCAGATCTTGATCTTGACCATTGGGCACAGGTCCTGCTTCCCAGGAAGATCTGGGTGCCCATTCGTAATGTAGATAGGCACCTGGGAGTCGGCCACGGTCATGTAGACCACGGCAGCTGCTGGTGATTCCGTGTGTATGAACCGGAAAGCACCCCTCGCGAGGTTGTCGTCGAGCGTCACGGAGGCGGGAGTTCCGCCCGGTGCCACGGTGATGCTCTGCCCTCGCTTGATCTCCACTTCGGTCGTTCCTCCAGCGACTTTGTCTGAATTCACTCATTAGAATCAAGATGGAAAGCAATTTGTGCAGGTGACTGACCTCTGGCCTTGAAGTTGGATTTGGTCGCTGCGATGGCGTACTTCTCGACCCATGTGATCGACATGTGCTGGTGAACCCCTTGCGGTTCATCACCCTTAGCTCAAGCTACTTATAGGGGGAGGAGAGGCTTACTAAATGCACCAGCAACAACATTGCAGTAATCCTGATTGCCCTTTTTGACGAAGAAAGCGCAGCACAGCTTCACACCATCCTTGTTGAAGTTGCTGACCCAGGAAGGATCGACCTCGATCCTCAGAGTGTGGGTAGTGACGGGCGTGTGAAGGACCCTGACGACAAACATCGAATTCTCAGTGTCGAAGGGCTGTTGGGATATGGCTTTCTGAGAATAAAGGCCGGCTTAAGTACTTTGGATGAAGTCAGATATAGGCCAAGCTATGTTACTAGAATCTGCTCATACACGTCATCTGATACCCCCCGATACGGCTGTGTACGTTTGTGGTTACTCACAAGTGTCTGTGCGATCGACCTTACTGCATCATGGATGCACAAGTCACTGATTCCATCCGGATGGATGCTTTTTTAATCTATACCGAAACTAGGCTCAAGACAGGAATGCATTGCCCCTTCAAGTGGGGTAGTGTAAGGGCCGGGTCGGGCCGGCTGTCTGGTTAGCCGTATCAATCAAATAAATGCAAACAGTAGATGGGAGAAAAAGGGAAGGCTCCACCGCATTTTCGATGATAAGCGTCGCCGAGATCTCCACAGACTAATTGAATAAACCATTTCAATGCGCTCGAAACGAGATGTGGATAGCACACTAGCATGTACTGCATAAGCCTTTCGAGAACACCTGCGAAACAATATGTCCCGATACCGTTCAACGACGCGGTAGATGTTTCACGAAAAGGCCCATTTGAATTGCGTTAGGATCGGGTAGCATGGCGCAACAACCCGGCGACCCGTGAATGCATGCGCTCCATTCTCATCTAATGCATAGCTCATGTACATCGAATGGTCAGGCAGGGATGAGATCTTACTATCCACCTGTGTTCTGGACCTACTTGAGACTGGAGCCTTGTGGGGTCGAATGCTGGCAAGCCGCCTGAAGGTCTCCAGCAAACGGTGCAGCCTCCACTCTCAGACCTCCGACAGCAACGTTAGAGGAGATTTATGTACACAGTAGCCTATTTCATCTCCTATTGACACGGCAGCAACGGAGACAAGCTAGCCCCTTCGCTACCGTAAGCAATGTACATGTCTATGTGCAGGTCCCCAATCGCATCCACCAAAAGCTGTCTTGCCCAACCAAAACGGAGATTAGCCTCACTATTCTCAACCGAATCATGAGCCAACTTCGGACCTCTCGTTCCGTCATGCAGGTTGATACTCGCCAGGCTCGACAACCCACGCAACGAAAGCTTGAGTCTTGCTTTGTACTCGTCCGAGTTCTGTAAAAGATACTGCTCAACCTGATCCCTTCTCAATGAGAACACCCGCGCCAATGCTCGTCTAGCATCCTTTTCCAAAGCGTCCAGCTCCTGGTCAGACATTCATGGGTGGAACATCTGACGCAGTGAACCCCATGGATTGTTTCCGCCGATTGTATCAATGCATGACCGGAGCGAGCGCTGTTCAGTTGCGAAGTCCGCAGGGCTTGATCGAGGTACGTAAAACTCAAGCTGCTTGATCGCAGGCGAGATTCTGTTGCACTGGCTGATTTCTCGGAGGCGATCGATATGCCGACGATTTAAACGGAGAGAAAGTGTCGCGAAGTGGGATCTGAACGAATCCCAGAATTTCATCTCGACTGTTCTGCATGTGAGCCTGAAGGAGCATAAGCTCGTGATATCAAGAAGCTCGCCAATGTGAGTGAAAAGCTCGACTGGTAGAGTGAGAATTGGTGGGGGCGCGTTGGGATCCCGTGTCGAACGCATGGATAGATGAGGATAGAGTCAAAGATATTTTCATCAATGGGTAGCAGCTGAATTCAGGCCATAGTAGTATCACTGATTTTATAAAGTTTGGAAATAGTCTGAAAGTAGATTAGCGTGGCTGACCAAGCTCACAAGCTTCGGAGAGTTTTCGGCAGGTATAGCTTAACTTTGCCTACGTGTCATTACGAGCTATCTAAAGGGTGTAGAAATCCACCGACACACCTCCGACTAACTCACTGACCGTCTGAACACCTTCACTGCCTGCAGGAGTGACTGGATCCATACTGGGCTTCCGCGGAGATCCCCATTCAGCGAATCATTGGTGGAACATCTTGTGGTTTCATCAGTCTTATCGTAGACGCAGTCACATCCAATTTCTCGGCCATGATCGTTTTCCAACAGCCAAAGCTACGGAGCGCGTGTGATCAATGTCGTAAGTACTCGTAGTCATGCAAATGGCAGAGACAAACTCACATTTCTACAAGGTGAACGAAAAGTGAAATGTCCGGGTGGAGAGCCCTGCCAGAGATGCAGCAATGACAACGTCCCGTGCGCGTACTCGCTTATGAAGCCCTTTGGCAGACCAAGGAAGAAGAGGAAACCGGAGTCCGAGGCCCCTACGTCGTCTGGCTCCTTTTCGGAGACATTTCACCAGACAGAGGACATCACTCCCAATAGCATGATTGTCGGTAGCGAAGCGCTGCTGGAGCCGGATGATTTCTCTTTTCTGGATGATTCCATCTTTTCTACAGGTGCGTCTCGACCGTCACGATGACACATATTCTGCTAATGCATGGGCTATTCCCGCCAGAGGAGCTCGGAGCGCCGGATCAAATTCTTCATACGGAATCACAACCGCCGCTTCCGTGTGCCTGTATGCACATTAGCTACGTGGCGACGTCCCGTCTTCAGGCAATGAAGATCGACGATGTCTCCCACTCGTTGGGAGAGTTGCATCTAGCATTGACTGATGCCGCTAAAATGATGAATTGCATTGTTTGTCCGAAGGATATCTTGACAGCGCAACAAAACGTCAATGCGCTCTGTTCTTTATTCGTGACTATCATTGATAGTCTAAGGAGGATTATGTGCCACTTCGATGAGCTCACGCGGAGCGAGTCTTCACCGCCAGCTCTGTTTGGTGTATCACAACAAGCCATGACGGGCGTGGAATATCGAATATTTGTGCGGAACACTCTACGATCAGAAATAGTTGGTACGCCCGATGACACATCGCAAAGCACCCTATTTGGACTGGTGAACTACTGGGAAAAGCGACAAGAGGCCTGGCACCAAAGCCCGGAATACTACGATCAACAGGTGAAGATGTTCGGACAGAGGGCTACTATGAAAGGAACAACGGATAAGGAAAGTAGGTTCTGTTTCCGAGCCTTCTGCCTCGTCAAAGAAGCCATCGGACAGTTGGATATGTAGCCATTCAATACATGCATCTCTGCCCACCCTACGCGTATTCCAGCCGCGAATTGTCCCATCCCGGCTGAAGGTACTCAGCGTCAAACTTCGTATCGAGCGACGTCGTCCTGACCTCCGTGACATCCCAACTGACATCAACCGCCGCACCCTCCCCGCTCTGCGCCCACACCAAAACCCCAACCACATTGTCCCCGCCGAAATTCAGTATCCCCGGGTGCACCGGGAACCGCGTCGCCGAATTGACGTACGGCGCGAAACGCCCGTACTGATACCCGTTGACGTACAACAATGCCCTGGTGGTGGCCGTCGCGTTCGCCGCCGCAGCCGACCCGATCTCGAAATAAACCGACGCGTCAACCCCATCCTCGACCTCCAGCGGCACCGTCGTCCGGTAAAACCGCACCGTCGCGTTCGCGAACCCATCCGACGGCGCCGCCTCCGGCCATCCCCCGTCATCGAACCCGGGCAGGTGCCAGCCGAGCCTCTCCGCCGTCCAACCGCCTTCATTGTAAGCCCCACGCACGGGATCCAGGATTTGGGATTGCGTCCGGCCGGCGGTGCCAGCGAGCTTCCAGGAAGAGAAGCCCGAGTCGGATCCGAGGAGCGTGGCGTTGAGGATGCCGCGGACATTGGTCGCGCCGCCGCTGCCCTGGTCGTGGCCGGTGGTGTCTTGCACGACCGTCAGCATGTTGCTACCATTTTGAATCAGCGAATCCGCAGGAAAGCTCAGGTTCAGCGCGCCGGAAGAACTAGACTCCCCCGCAAAAGCGTCGAGGAACGCGCCGTTTAGGTAGGCCGAGAAGCCGAACGCCTCGCCGCCGTAGACGTGGATGAATGCCCCGGTTGCTGCGCCGCTGAAGCGGCCGCGGTAGATGAAGGAGCCGGTGTGGAAGCCGTAGTCGTCGGCGTAGAGGTATGGCGCGGTAGCGTCGGCGTCGGAGTTGGCGGTTGTGTTGTGGTTGGCGTTGATCCACGCGGGACCGGAGTCGGAGTAGTTGAGGAAGACTTCGGGGAGGGAGTCGTGGGATTTCCATGGGCCGAGCGGGGGGAGTTGCACGGTTGGGGGGCCGGGGAGGGTGGCGGTTAGACTGCCGTGGGCGGTCGCGGTCACGTTTATTTCGTTCCCGTTCCAGGTGACTGTGGTGATGGCAGATGGTGCGAAGATGTCGATGGTTGTGTCGTTGAGCAGGTCTCCGGTGATGTGGAGGGTTGTTGAGTCTACTCGAGCAGTACGGACGAGATGCGGACCATGCACGAGGACTGTAAGGGTTAGAGCAAGTCACGGGCTATTTGGACGATGGTATCTGCTTACTTGTCTCGTTGACTGGAGCTAAAGGGTCCTTCGTCAAAACCGGAGCATACATAGAGTATGCCCCCACTTTGTCAACCAAGATGACTCTTACATCTCCAATCTGGGCAACGCTAAGCCCATCGCCCTGGTAGAAGCTGAGAATTGTGCCGTTGTCTGCCTCTTGAAATGAAACAGAATCGCAGGTGTCACAGGTAAGCAGTTCACCTGTAGTGGAGCCAGTGATGTACGCCTCGCCAGCTTCATCAGCACTTGCAACCCAAAGCACAACCGTTGGTGAGCCATCGATCAGCGCTGTGGTAAGTATCTCTGCAGTGGAGTATATCAGTCGTTGGTCGCCGATGTCAAAGCCCGTTACCAAGATCTTAGCAGTGTGGCCGCTCAAGGAGATTCCGGGAACTGTTTGAGGGATCGTCAAATCCCCTAAAGAGGTCGTTACGTTGAGTTTGAATGAGACCGAGGAGTCGTCTGTTGAGTCGTTGTGGCGGACGATGTAGAAGGCCGCATCCGTATCTGGATTACGAAGCTCTGTGGTCGAGACGGAAGTAAGGGAAGTGTAGTTAGTTCCAGACCCGAGACGATCCGTCTTCGCAAGATCGTGCGCTACTCTGGTGAACAAGGCTAGGTTTTTGATTTCGAAAAAGCTTTCTCGAAGCGAGCGGTCCTCGGCGATAGGTGCCGAGTAGTCGTAACTTGTCCCGAGAAACGGAACACCGAACCATCCCCAACTGGTTCCTCCGTACGTCATATACAGCATCATGACAGTCATGCGTTGGTCGACGTTGTGGCGGTAGTAGATGTTGCGAAACTCGGGCCCGACCGTGTCCGCGCAGCCGTCGGGATATCCGCTGCGTGGAACCACCTTTCCGCCCTGGAATTCTGGGGCCATGACGGGGTTGTTTGGCGAAACTTCTTGGAACGGCGTCAGGTAGTCGAGCAGTACGAAGTCCTCAGTATGCGTAGAACATTGGTCAGGATCGCAGCTCCAACACAAGGGCTGAAACGTATCAGCATCTAGAAAGGCGGGGCAGGCTTTCCGGGGAACTTACGTAAGAGTCGAAACCGTGAATATCTACGTTTCCTCCGGCACCCACAGTGTCGTAGTCTTTTGCCCAAGATACATGATCCGGGATACTGTTATGCGTGAATGGTACATGAATCCCGTTCTCCCGCGCATTCGCTTCAAGAGCTTCCATGTATGAGATTGACGGGTAATTTGGCACCTTCTCGTCAACGTCTTCCCACTGCTCCGGGTACTCGTTCTCGATCTGGTAGCTGATGACTGTCCCATTGCGGTGAATCTGGAATGGGGCGACGAGCTTGGCCATTTGTGACATGTAAGTCTCCCACGCTTCCGTGAACTTTGTGCCATTGGATCTGAGGTCTCCGTAGGCACCGGTGGTGATCCATAGGGGGAGACCGCCCGCGTTCAGTTCGCCGTTAATGTATGGACCCGGCCGGGGAGTTACGAACAGCCCGTTCTCGCTCGCATACTCGAGAAGCCGCGTGAGGTTGTGGGCACCATTGATGAAGTCCAGCTCACCAGGAAGTGGCTCGTGGTATCCCCAGTGAGAGTAGAATGACATGGAGTTCATTCCCATGGCCTTCATCTTTTGTAGTATGTCGTTCCACATCTCTGGGACAGGAATGCGAAATGGATGCATCTCTCCCCCAAATAAGAAGGTACGCTGGCCATTGATAATCATGCTGTAGTGATCCCACTGGACGGCATTTGTGTAGTTTGTGTCGCTGATTGGCCAGTCCTGCGCCTGGCCAAATGCGAACAGAGAAAGAAGGAGTAGAAAGGTGATATTCATAGTAAATTCTTGAGCGAATATGAGTTGCTCTACGAGGAGCAACCCAAGGGCAAAGACAGACTGTGTACAGTATTCGTTCATCTCCAAAAGTCCATATTTAAGAACCGTGAAATGCTAAATAACAACATGTGGCGACGGGTCGAGATGTGCCGGATAATACCAGCGAAACACCGACATGGTGGGCTGGTCGGGATGTTCTTCCACCGTACCGTTGTGCGTCCTTGCATGGATCTTGCGCTCGAACACTTCTTGATATGTATTTAGTATATCGGCAACGAATTTCTTGCCGACCATTCGGGCGGAGGGGATCTTCAAGATCGCGCGGGGCGGCCCCGTAGCGAAGTACTTGGCGCTGCGGGGGCGGGCCGCTCTACATGACGGGAACGGCGTGGCGAACTTAAATTCGCCCGAAGGAATTTATCTTATCCTGAGAGCCAAGTGGCTGGATGTAGATAGTCGCTCTCATTGATCTCCAACCAAGCTTTGCAGTTTGTGCCGGACATTCACGGCCATGACGGTGCCAACAGTAGAATTAGTTCATGTATGAGGTTCTCGGATCGCACTTCCGAACTGAATGTTGAAGGAAATTCCGAAACATAATCACTAATAGCAGCAGTAAGTGAATACCCAGGCTATTGCCATGTCGCGCATGAAAATCACGGCATTCAATATGCCAATTACAGCTATATCAGCCTTTCTTTTTTTTTTTTTTTTAGTATCATTTATTATAGCTCAACTGTGTTGATCTATCCAAACAGGTACTGGTACGATAGGGAGTTTCCGCCGCTTTTTTCATCAATGACCGAGCCCCACCAAGACGTTGTGGACGTGCTTGCCCACACCTCGTCGAGTAAGATAGATGTCGTAGTGAACATGTCATACCTCGTCTTCTCACTCCACCACGCGCAATATTCACTAGCCAACGCCCTGAGAGCCGGATCCTTCGTCTCGCACCCAGCGAGAAACACCGGCAACAACAACTGCTTCTGCACCATCGTCGAACGCCGGCAGCACCACACGTGGTTAAGCGTCTTCCTAGCGAGGAACGCTCCTCTCGGCGATGGGGGACCCTTCCTGTCCCACCTAAACACCCTCTCGACGTAAAGAAGCAAAGCATACCGCCACGCCTCAGCACAATGATGCAGGTCCTGCTTCGCATTCACCTTCTCCTCAACCGTCTCTCCGCCGCCGCCGCCGCCATCCTGCGCGACGAGATCATCATCACCACCGCCCACCTCAACCCCCTGCAACCCAGCCAAGCCGCATATATCACCGTACTCGTCCGCTGCCCACTCCTTGATGCTCTTCTCGACCTCCAGCACAGGGTCGTTCCGAAACGACACGCACGTCATCGTCGACGCCAGCTCCAGCTCCCGCGCGTACTTGGCCAGGCACACCATGTGCTTGAACAGCTCGCGCGGGCAGCCCGAGACGTTGTAGAAGCTGGTTATGTCGTCTGCGTTGTCGCCGAACAGCCGGCAGAAGTACGATTCCGGCATGACGTAGCCTTTGCGGCTCGTCAGCGCGAGCGTGACGTCCCACCTGGATTGGTCAGTTTAATTGTAGTTATGAACATGTCGGGGCGGCGCCATCTCACCACACCAGCATTTCAATCTGGGCCCGCGCCCTCGGTACGCGCATCGCGGCCAATCCACCGGCGGACTCGAGGACGCTGTATGCGCGGCTGAGGTGGGAGACCCAAGGACCGTGAGCGGATGTTGCGCACTTGTGGAATGTTAGCCGTGTTGCAGCGGGACGTGAGGAGATGCTTACGTCTAGCGTGATGAGGATGAGGACTGCATCAAGCAGACTGGCTTTTGTGTTTGATAGGTGTAGTTCTTGCTCCAGCAGTTTCAACGCTTCGTCTTTATGCCGCCGTGCTTCGGTGGAGCAGTTTCCTGTGACTCGATTGATGTGACGGTACGACAAAGCGAGGATGGAGTGTATGAGTAGTTGTGATGAGCTGGTCGACAGCTTCTCGTGGCAGCGGAAAGGGTTCGCCTCGAAGTCGGATGTCAGCGGAAGGACGCAGAATTCATTGTTATCTGGGTTTGAATCAAATCAGCCTTTCCTGTACGGATGATACAGTAAAAGCCTGTTCTTACACTGATTTAGCATGAGCGTGAGGCTGTCCGGAATGCAACGGTCTCCTAGTAACGAGGAGAGAACATCCGATTCCTCGTTACGACCAGTACTCTCATCTGGGCCCTCAGAGTCTCCTTCCGCCTGATTCTCACCTCTTCTCTCTCCGTGCTCTGGATCGGCCTGTCCGAGGTCTGACAGCTGGATGCGGTGCTCTGACCATAAAAGGCTTGGTGAATCACTGTCTTGCGGACGATCTTCGTGCGCTGGATGACTCGAGTTGTTGGGCATATCTCCAGTGCAAAGTGCTGACTCGTCGAACGCGTCTAGTTCAGCCTCGGTAGGCCATGATGCTAGCTCGTCCAGTTCCTGTGTTACGGATAGCTGCGGATCAATTAGAGGGCTCTCAGCTGCTGCTGCCATCTGAGCCAGGCTTCCATTGGAACAAGAAGAGCTTGGAGTTGGAATTGCGCATAGCAGTTCGAACTGCTTTCTGTATTGGTCCTCATCATTGTCTCGTGTAGTATTCGCATTGAAGACGACAGCCTTCTGACTGACTGGAAGAGCCGAAGCAGTGGGATCACGTCTATTGGATGAGAAGGCAGGAGCTCCGCGAAATTGTTCCGGTGGTGCACGTTTGCGCTTTTTCCAGGTCCGGCCGTCGACGAACTTGAACTCGCGCGATGTTTTCTGCGACATGAGCTTGGATTGTATCAGCACAACTCCTCGTGTCAAAGAGTTGGGACATACCTACTTAGGCAAGAGGGAGTGAGGCGCCCAGCTCTCTGATAAGTGGTCGACCTTAGATCAAACTTGCGATTTCCACTTGTAGGAAGACACGACGGGAAGACGGCGAATTGTGAACAGTGGCTTGTACGTAAACTGTAGAGAGGCTGGAGGGCATCGGAGAAATGCCAAAGATGCCGCCACCCCCATTTCCCCGTTCTGCGTGCTACGGGGATGTTGCGTATGCTTTCCCCGAGCCGAATTCACCGAGGTCACCCGACCACTCATCAATACACGTTAATCGTATCCAAACCGCAGCTAACTTTGATGCAATAACCTTAGTTATACAGACCACCATTGGCAGACAAGACGGATCCAGTAGTCCACCGCGCGTCATCGGAACAGAGGAAAGCCACCAGAGGTGCGACGTCATCGACCTCCCCAACCCTTGCAGCAGCCGGGGTGGAGTCGATCAACGGCTGCATGTCCTTCAAGAACTGCTCATCGCTCTGGAACCACTGATCTTACGACGGGAAAATTAATCAGCAAGCTGGAACCTGGTGAAACGTAACCGGACATACCTGTTGCAACGGGGCCCGGGTTGACGGCGTTGACGGTGATGCCGTGCGACTGTCCGAGCTCCTTGGCCCACACCCTCACCAGAGCCTCGTTTGCGGCTTTGGTTGCCGCGTACACAGTCTGTCCCGCTACTCCAAGCCGCGCGCCGGCCGACGAGATGAATACGATGCGCCCGCCCTTGGGCAAGTACGGCTCAACAGCCTTCGTCAGGAAAATTGGGCCTTTGACGTTGGTGTCGAAGTGCCTATTGTAGAAGTCTTCTGTAGTGTCGACTAGATTTGCTTCGTTTCCCTGGGCCGCACTGCCCGTAATAGTTAGGGCACAGGGCACTCAAAGTCAGTAGTATGAACGGTCACCTACTTGTGAATCAGGATTTCAATCTTCCCGGTCTGGCTTATTTCGAGGGCGCTCTCAACCAGCTTCGGGATGTTGGATAGATTGCTGACGTCCGCTTGGCACAGAATAGCCTTTGTGCCATTGGCCTTGACCTCTTCTGCCACCTTCTCGGCTCTTTCTCGGCTGGTCGGGGAAATGTAGTTGATGACGACGTTTGCACCACGCTTCCCGAGCAGCACGGCGATGCCGGCTCCAATGCCACTGCTACCGGGTCAATGCACCATTAAAGGCATCTGCGTGGAATGCTCGGACTTACCGTGAGGCGCCGGTGACAATGGCCGTTTTCCCGGAAAGATCAAGCCCCTTGAAGTCCGGCATGTTTACGTTGCACACATTTGTTTCCTGGACGGGAGCTTTTAGTACTCAATGTTGTCTCCGCTGCATGAAAATACGTTGGATACCATGTGGGGCGAGGGCTGGGCGAAGTTCCACACCCTGATTGGGACTGATGCCGCAAGGGGATAGGCCGGATTGCCGTTGTTTCCTCTTCGGGTAATCGAACCAGCGCCAAGCGCATTGGCCGCCCCGAACAGTTCAACCCCGCATCGGCGTCGAACTACCTACAGATTCTGCTCGACTTCCTCACAGCCTCGGACGCCAGTAAGCAGTGTACCCTTGAACCTGCAGGATCGGCGTTCGGCCAAGACACTACTGTAACTACACCGTTCGCGGCATGGCACCCAAAACATCGGACGGCTACGTTTGGACAGCCGATGCCGGCCTGTCGAGGGGCGGGTTGGAATGTGTAGGGGTTATTCAGCCGCCACAATCGCCACAGATCTTGCTATCATCCAAGTATGACGTGATCGTCATCGGCGCAGGATACGCAGGGCTCGTGGCGGCTCGCGATCTTACAACGACTGGTTCGCATCTACGCCGATCAAGAAGCACAAAATAAACAAGCGTAGCTAACACATGATTGTCCACAGGACACTCCGTCTTGCTTCTTGAGGCGAGAGATCGAGTCGGCGGTCGAACGTATACCGTGTCCAAGGATGGTAAGATGCATTTCGACTATCAACATCGAACGTAGCGGACTGATTCAGCATAGGTTTCAAGTACGAAATGGGAGGAACCTGGGTAACGCACCACATGCAGTATCTATTCCGGGAGATGACCAGGTACGGCATGGACCGAGATCTGATCCTGACCGGCGATCCCGACAAGGCGAAGGGATATTACACGATCAACGTTCCAGGTACGTGGAGATGATCCTACTCTCGATCCCCACGTGAAGCCAACGCTCTGGGTACAGGCGCTGTCCCGCGAAAGCTTCCACACGACGAGGCTGGGCGCATGACAGCTCGGGCGTGGGACATTTTCGTCAACGTCGATGGCGCACAGTGCCGGAACGTTTGCCCGCTGCCACATGCCCAGCTGGGCAACGTCGTCGTCGACCGGGCCACGGTTGAGCGGTGGGACCGGCTGTCCTGCCGTGACCGCTTTGACCAGATCAGGCATCAGCTTAGCGTCGAGGAAGCCGGTCTCCTCGAGTCTCTCCTCCTGCACATATCTGGTGGCCACATGGAAACTTCTTCCCTGTGGGACATGATCCGCTCACATGCTCTTCTGTCATATAGTTCAGACAACTTCAACGACATCTGGCTTCGTTACAAGCTGCGTGAAGGACAGTCTGAATTGGCGAAACGGATGTACGATGAGGCAGTCGATACAGGCTTACATTATGCCTTTTCTTCCCCTGTCGACGCAGTCGAGGAGTTGCTGGAGAATGGCCCTGAAGGAATTGTGAGAGTCCGTACCAAGGATGGAACGACTTACAAAGCAGCTCGCGTCATTTGCACTGTGCCTCTCCACGTCCTCGGAGATGTAAAATTCGTCCCCATACTGTCTGCGAAGCGTAGGGAAGCCATTCAGCTGGGTCACGTCAACCATATGACCAAGATACACGCCGACGTGAGGAACCCAGAGCTGGCGCGCTGGAATGGTATGCGCTACCCGAACGCCCTCATGTACGGATACAGCGACGGAAATCTTCCGAACGGCAACGTCCACATCGTAGCTTTCGGCAAGGACGAGAGAGATACCTTTGTTCCAGAGCGCGACCCTGAGAAGGCCGTGGCCGCTCTGAAGAGGCTTCACGACATGGATGTGGAAAGACTGGTTCGTCTACCCATCTCAGCATGATTTCACTGGCGGCAAACTGACGGCACGATAGCTCTTCCACAATTGGAGTACGGATCCGTACTCCAAGGGAGGTCCAGCCTGGTGGCGGCCAGGATACATGACTAAGTATCAAGAGGAGTTGCAGAGTAGGCACGGAAATGTATTCTTTGCCTCGGCGGACTGGGCCCATGGGTGGCGGGCCGCGATTGACGGTGCACTGGAACAAGGAACAATTGCTGCCCACCGATGCAACACCGAGCTAAGAAAGCTTCGAAAGCTTTTCTCGACAAGTAAACTCTAGGCAGAGGGAAATTTTTTATACAGCGAATTCCTTGCTTGAGCAAATTGCTACCAGCGCTTTCAATTTTTTATAGTCATAATTCAAATGGTTTATACCAAATCCAGAGAGGAATTCTATTAAACACGCAGTGAATGTTGAGATGGAAGGAGTTCTTCAAAAATTAGGGGAACAATCTCAGCCTTGAGGATGAACCATGCATCAGGTGATGCAGTAGCACGAGCTAAGCTAGTTGCCCGATGCGGTGGTCCCTGATGACGGGGTTTTGTCCGTGCTGGCTCACCGCCCGGCGGGGCAGCGGGGTACTTATAAATCCTCGCCCCGTTGAACCCCACGCCTTTCCTTTCCAAATCGAAGGTACACAACCTTCAACTTCACAACATGGCAAAGACACAGAAAGACAGTGAAATCATCGAGATTGCCCGTGGCCTCACCGGGACACCATGGTGTGAGGAATATGAGAAGATGATTTCGGGCATGCTGTGAGTTTTAATGCCGCGTTATACGTTCAAAGGGAATTTTCTCAATCTCACTGCGCCCTGTAGATACGACCCGCTAAACCAGAAGTTGGGAGAGGGCCGACACAGAGCGCGTTGTCTGGCGTACAAGTACAACAACCTCGACCCCAACGCAGCACCATACGACAAGCACGGCGAGATACAGCATGCGCTACTCAGCGACATTCTCGGAAAAGTTGGTCCCGGAACATTTATCGAGCCACCATTCACCCCAGACTACGGATGCAACGTCAGCATAGGAAAAAACTGCTTCGCAAACTTCGGGTACGCAAACATCTGTGCATGCACATGCGGGCTGCTAACCGTTGGCCACAGTTTCACCATTCTGGACACCAGTCTTGTCATCATTGGAGACCGAGTCCAATTCGGTCCGAACGTGCACATCTACACGGCCGGACACGAAACCAGCGCGCTGTCTCGAATCAAGTTCGTCGAGTTTGGACATCCAATCAGAATCGAGGACGACTGTTGGATTGGCGGTCAAGTCATCATTCTGCCTGGCGTCACCATTGGGAGGGGCTGCACCATTGGCGCAGGATCTGTCGTGACGAAGGACATTCCTCCTTACTCGGTTGCGATTGGCAGCCCCGCCAAAGTCATCAAGAAGATTCAGACAGTGGAGGAAGAACGGGCCGACCCGAATAACCCCTTCAACCAGCTTCCTGATCGCCAGTAGAGTCGTTTGTGTGGCTGTCAAGACATGATTTCTCCTGTGCTCCTTAGAATAGAGTAGATATAAACTTGTCTTTTGTTCGGTTCCACTCTTTTCAATTTGTGGTGAATAGATGCTGCCATCTTTTTAACACTTATGCGACAAACACGAGCCCTAAACGTTCCATCGCATGGTGTCTAAGATGCTATGTTGAGCGAAGATATCCATTCCAAGACCAATAGAGCGCCATTGAACAGGCCAGCCACACAGTAATATGGGTTGAAAGTGGTAAACGCACTGGCACATTATCGTATTTTTACGCATCCTACCTCTTCCGGAAGAGGTTCTGTACTCGTACGTAATATTTCAGATTTGCACTGTTTCCCAAAGAGGCTGTTCCTTGTTCTGGTAATTGCCCGTAGCGGGCAAGCGCGTACTCTCGCGTGCAATCGCGGAGAGTTCCGCGCCAATACAAGCGTAAGCTCTGCCGGCGTCCACCACCATGTTGTACCAGAGTGCAATTGGTACTGAAATACGGACTAAACATGCCCTTTGAACTACATCGGAATTGCTACGTTGAATTCGGCCGAATGACAATAGCTGATCTAATAGAACAGAATGATGATACGCAAGCGGCCCCTGGAAATTTTCAAAGGTTGAGATCACTCACTACAAGCGAGAAGACAGAAGACTGCTGGCAGGATGCTTCGAGAAAGGAAAGACAGACAAAGCAAAATTTGTTGTTCCTTCAAAACTTTCATTCGGTTCGACAGAAAATTATTGGACTTTATTTTTCAAACAAGGCTGGGACCACGTTCAGTGTGGTAGATTCCAGTAATGTTGCAAATTAGGATCCATAGTTGATACTCGCCATAAGTCCCTTTCTTTGAGCTGTCTCCACAGTAATACCACAGAGGCACACCATGTGGGTCTTGAGCACACGATAGGGGATACGATTCGGATCGCCAGTTCCGTGCAAATTTCAGCCTCAATACATATAGGAATCCCAGGTTGTGTGGCTGGTCTCTCAACAGGAAGCAAGTGAACTATCGCACATGGGAAAGATGGCGGCTCCATTGAAGGATCTTGAGCAAGTCAGGAAGGCCTGGAGGCTGGAAAATGTGCCCTGGTGCGAGCAGTATGAGCGGATGATCTCAGGAATGCTGTAAGCCAGCCCTTCCCGAACACATCCCCTTGGCACGCCAAGTATCCTTGCCTAACTTGCAGCTCACTGTCGCTTCACAGCTACGACGCCTTCGTTCCCGACTTGGAAAACGCACGCTTCAAAGCCCGCGCCTGGTCCCATCGCTACAACAACTACTTCCCACCGGAAGCCAACGCCAACTTCGAAACGCTACAAAAGACGCGCCTGGCCATGCTCCACGAGATAATCGGCCGCCTCGACGACGACGAAACCATCATCGAGCCCCCTTTCCACATCGACTACGGCTGCAACATCAGCCTGGGCAAGCGCTTCTACTCCAACTTCAGCCTAACGATTCTGGACTGTGGCCTCGTCACGATTGGGGACAGGGTTATCATCGGACCCAATGTGTCCATCTTCGCAGCGACGCACGAGACAGAAGTCCAGAGCCGGAGGGACAATGTCGAGTTCGCGAAGCCGGTGACGATTGGCAACGATTGCTGGATTGGCGGGCACGTGGCGATTCTTCCGGGAGTGACTATCGGCGACGGGTGCACGATCGGAGCTGGCGCGGTGGTGACCCGGGATATCCCGGCTTGGAGCGTTGCCGTCGGCTGTCCTGCTCGGGTCACGAAAGGGATTGCGAACCTGCCCAAGATCGAGGAGGATCCGGTGCCTTCGACTCCGGTCACGAGAAAAGAGTCAGTTTGAAACTAGTGTGGTGAGGGTTTGTGGGAGCTAGAGAAGGAGCGGCGGCTTTGCCTTAATTGTTAACTACCAAAAGAGGCTTCTTGCGAAGCCGGAGGGAGTAGGTCAGGTATCATTTACGTAATGCATCTCGGGTTCACAACAAGCGCAAACGGCTTACCAAGCAATCGAGCAAGCGGTCTGCAAGCGACCTCAGAGAGCCCTTGACCGAGCTAAGGTCCGGAGAAAACCCCTTCGAGTAAACGCTAAACCTAGCAAGGCTGGAGTATGACGTGTTTATACTTGACGGCCGCTCGGTAAGCAGTCAAGCAAGCGAATCGCAAACAGACCAGCTTGTTTAATTGCTCAGGACCCCGCTTGCGCTTGGTAAGCAGATTAACCGTCAACCCTGAATGAATCCTTTCGAACGAAACACATGCAACTCAAAGTTCCGCAGTGATTCAACAGTATCACATCAATTATACCGCATTTTGGACCTAGATCACTTTCTTCGTGCCTGCGACAACGAATCGACATCTCGACAACGAAGAAAACAATGCTGCCAATCGATTCTGGGAAAAGTTTGAGGATACAGTACGCAGTACAACGCCGGACTTTCTCCAAAGCACTGCTGATGCGGCTATTTCTCTCTTGTAGTCTTGATAGCAAGGACATTGTCTTTCGTCAAGAGCACAGAGACGGTCAGAAAAAGACGATCGAAGGCACCGTAACCTTCTACACGCAAACGCCGACAACCATTAGGTCCGTTGAGGTACGGCTGTGCGGCGTTCGGAAAGTAAGGTCAGCGCCCATCGGTTTCCCAAACATTTCGAACGCCTTCTGACCGAGGGCGACATTCAGCTGGGTGACGGACACGCTGCACCCGCAAACGGTGCAACAAAAGGAGACGGTTCACCTGCAAAGCCAACGGCTCCACCTGATGGTGAAGAACGCGGCGCAGGCCAGCAAGGCTGGTCCCGGTCTTTACAGTTGGCCGTTTTCCTTCCAGCTGGACCCGAACATTCCCGAGACAGTGCCGCGCTTGCTTGACGAAGCCTACATCCGCTACTCCCTGGCGGCAGAGGTATCCACCGGCCTTTTGACGAAATCGCTGAGCACATGCGAACGTATACGAATCATCAAATCCCCATCCTTCTGGGCTGATCAATTATTCATTGCTCCAGAGGTTAGTGGCCGACTTAGCCGTCAGTCGAAATTCAAGCGTCCTAATGCATCGTACCTTGCAGACCCGCCGCATCACGATTCCTTCTACGCTGACCTGTCACATATCTCTTCCACAACCTTACCAGCCTGTGGATGGGGAATTAGATCTCGATTTCGCATTGACAGCGTGTTCCAGCGCCCCCCTCAAGCTGCATCCCATCAGAGTCGAGCTGTTCCAGACGATACAACTCATTGTTTTTAAGGACGGCACACCGTTCCGCACGACCAAAAAGACGACCGTCATCACGTCTACGACGATGCGACCGGAGGACATAATCTCTACGAGTACGAAGATTGGAATACAAGATGAAGGTGTGGGTGAAAGCGATCGGAGAATCTGCTTTTCCGTACCACTGCCGTTACCGTTGCCACCGTATGCATGCGCGCAGAGCATCGACGAAGAAGGCATAAAGGTGCGATACAAACTGCGGGTGACGCTAGGCGTGGATAATGAGCATGGCGAAACATGTGAGGTAGGAGCTTTAGAAACATCTCACTGGGGAGTCGCAGCTAACATACCGGGTTCAGGAACAGGTCTACTTCTCTCCGAGATTGTTTGTGCCAGTGAGGGGGCCGGCTCCCCACTCGTTGCTCCAGCCAGTTACAAATATCAATGCAGAACAGCACATCTTGAGCGAACCCGACACGTCGGCACCACCTGGCTACGGTGAACATCTACTTGATAGCATCATTCCCGGAGAGCCAATCATGTACCCCGGATGAGATGATTGGTTAGATAGTCTGGCGTTCTGGGGAAAAGGTTATGAAGAGGGTGGAGGCGCTCAATACTTTCCTGGGCATCCTGAAATGTGGCCTTGAAATCTATTTTATTACTTCAAAATACCACTACTTTGCTGTCGGATACTCGCGGTCACGGAGGATTGAAACCACATGGCTAGGCGGAGCTTAACCAACCGTAGCACTGTAGACAAAAGCGAACAGGCTCCGCGCTCTTTGTGGAACCGACATAGAGATCTGAGCCTTTTAAGCAGAGAGCATGGTCTGACATTTGCGCATTCCATCTCCTGGCTGCCATGGGGCTGGGCCGCCGTTCGAGTATGAATCCATGTTTATTCCGTTAAGTTAGAGCTTATCGACCATCACTGACACAGTCCTTCGACCACACACCAGCGTTCATGCCCTGCAAAGCCTGCCATCCGTCTCAACCCAAGCATCACTGCCCACAACAGCCGGCCCATAAAACAACCCACTCGGATCCCACTCCTCCTTGATCGCCCTCAATCTCTCATAATTCTCACCATAGTAATCCTCCTTCCAATCCGGATTCAGATAGCTCGCCTCGTTCATGTACGCGCCCGACCCCGGCGTCAGCTCCGTCAACCGCGGCACCACGACCTCATTCAGCGTCTTCTCCCGCGCGCGATTCACCTCCTCCGTCGCCGCAAAGTCCCACGGCATCACCGACAGCACCGAAATCAAGCTTTCCCGCCACGCCGGCAGCAGCGCATTCGCCGCCACCGCCTTACTCGCCTCCCCCGCCTTCAACCCTATCCCGGCGAGCACCAACCCCGGCGCCTCGACCTCCTGCAGCTGCCGGAACGCCTCCACCAACGCCGTCCCGTTATCCGCCTCGACCACATCCCGCGGCACCAGCCGCCCACCCATCATGACGTTAATATTCATCGTCCCGCGCGGAATCGGTCCCAAGAACGTCTCGTAGTGCGTATAAAACGACGGAAAACTCGTCACGTTCAGCGCGAACGGTATCCCCAGCTCGACCAACTTCTCCGTAAACGGCGCCAACGCGCTCCGCACGCCCGCCTCGTCCGCGCCCGGCAGCGTCAGCGGCAGCAGCCGGAACCCCGCGCTCGACACGCTGAAGCTCGCGTGGCCGCCCTGGTCGACGAGCGAGGGCAGCGCGGCGATGAGCGCCTGCACGCCGGCCCAGAACGTGTCGTTCGACGTGTTGCCGCCTTTGGCGAAGGCGAGCGAGGCGCCGCCGACGGTCAGATCCGGGTACGCGCGCACGGTGACAGACGCGGCGACGGCGTACGCTCCCGCGCCGCCGCCGCTCAGCGCCCAGTACAGGTCCGCGTTCTGCGTCGGGGAGGCCGTGACGATGGCGCCGGAAGCCGTCACCACTTCCCACTCGAGCACTTGGTCCGCGCCCATGCCGTGGATGGAACTTAAAGTGCTGTGCCCGCCGCCTTGCGTCCAGCCGCCGACGAGGCCGACGGTCGGACAGTTGCCGGTCAGGACGACGAGGCCGGCGGCGGTGGCGGCGGAGAGGGCGTCGGTGCCGCGGACGCCGGCGGCGAGGCGGATGGCCGGGCCCGAGTACGAGGTGCTGGTGTAGTCGGCGATGACGGTCGTGGTGCGCATGTTGTGCGTCCAGAGGCTGAGCGAGCCGGTGCCGGTGCTGCGGCCGAGGAAGCTGTGGACATTGTTAGTGTTTCTGTGAGAGCTCTTGGGTGTGGTGGGGAAGGGGGGAATGGGGATTTGGAGGTGGACGTGGATGGGGACAGGCTTACTCATGGCCGGTGCTGCGGACGACGAGGCGGATGTTGTGCTCGTTGGCGAATTTGACGCCGGCTGCGATGTCTTCGGCGGAAGTCACGTTGATCGAGTACGCCGCGTCGCGGCCGAGCTCGCACGGCTCCTCCCGGGCGGTGAACGGCGTGCAGGTCTGCCAGACTGGGTCCATCATTGCTGTCGGCGCGTCTTGGCTGCGGATGGACGGTCAGTCGTACTCGTTTTCGCGTTGTCTCTTTTTCGGAAAACTTACAACACAAGCGGCCACACCCATTCGGACTTGAGCGCGGTGCAGGCGGCCTCGTCGTAGTCGGGGTCGTGGCATACGTGGGCGAGCGGTTTGTTCGCAATGAGCTTTCCGGACACGGTGGTGTTGAGCTCTGCCCAGGCATCGGCTGCCGGCCAGCAAGCATCACCCGGAATGCATTTGCAAGTCGAGTTCTGGGCAACAACCACATTCGCCGAGAACGAGAGCGTGCATGCAGCAGCAACCAAAGAGCGTGAAAGGAACCCCATCTTGCCTGCCCCTCGAGAATGCAGGAGAAACGCAAAATAAAAAGAGCGGTGGAGATGCCAGCACAATGTGTCTGGCGCGTACGCGGAAATATATTAAGCCCAGCCGAATCTGCCCCACGGAGCTTTTATTAGGAGTGCATGAAGGATGCGGGGGTAGCTGCCTGCTCCGGAAAGATCCCCACATTGGGTAAATCCAAACAAAGTTCTAGCCCTCGTCCTCGCTACCGGGCCCTGAAAAACATGCTTGTTGGCCCCCAACTCCAAAGCTTATTTCACACAAGTCGTTATCGATCCCTACACGCCACATAAAACGGTGTATATTAAAGATAGCCCCTGCAGAAAATGTGCAAACTAAAACGAAAGATTCCCGAGATCCCGTACAAGCCCTAAATCCTCTACGGCCGGAATTGATACGCCTAATCTCTGTCACAAGCGGCGAGCTTCTATCCCGAGGTACCTTGACGCATTGCAATTCTACGGCGCCACTGTGGCGCGGTTGATGATAGGGCTTGGTTTTCGATAGTGTGTTTGTTGAAGTAGCAAGTCACATGCTAGTCACGTGTTCAAGCTTCACTCTTTATGTGTATATATCCAGTCGTTATCCTATAGTCTAATAGTTAACTTACCTTCCTTTCTTCCACTCTCCTACCACATATTCTTGCCTCCTTGGGTCATTATTCAACAGTGTTTCATGGACATCCACGAAGATGTCCCAAACCCAGTATTCTCGTAGAACAACCTTCGGAGAACAAAACCAGCTTTTCTTGCCAAATTCGAGACCAATGATTCCCCAATTTAACCAATACTTAGTAGTTAACACGTTGCGTTACAGGGCTGAAAGGCATAGCACAACAATTGTCGGCGCCGTCGATCTTCATGCTTATTTCGACAAGCATCCTTACTTATTGCATTGAGGCGAAAACACTCCAACTAGTAGTGGAGCGAGAAACCTCTATTAACAAATCCAGAGACTACTAGGAAGATGGCCAGCAGGAGCAAGATGATACTGGCAGTTTCGAAACGTATCCTACCGCTATTCTGGAAGTGGCGGGGAAAAAAAAAAAAAGAACCCATGGTGTTGATCTATTCAGCGACCCGAAAATGGAATCCAAGAAGAGATCCGTACCCGCTTACAATCTGGCGTCCACTACTACTCCTGGCTTCGGCTTGGGAAGCCAATTGAAATACGGAGCTTTCCCGAAAAATGAGACATAGGTATCAGTCTTGAGCGCGTCACTCAACCACGGACTCACCCACCGCGACACAAACTTCAGATACCACTTGTCTTGAGACTCGTATCTCGTGATCAGACCCGAAAGCCACGTCACGGTATCGGCCCGCTGACGATGCGTCTCTTCGAACTGCTGGAAGACGGCGGTGAGCTCACTCAGCGAGGGTGTCGGGGATCGCGCCAAAAGCTCGACGAGTCCGTTGGTCAAGCACACAATTCCTTCGTACGCCGTGTTGCCGCCGAGTCCGGCATTGATGGTGACCTGTGGATGATATCTCAGCGCCGAGTAATAGCAGATCGTTGGTTCAAACACACCTTGTTGATCGAGTCGCCAACCAGAACAACACGGCCATGACTCCATTTCTTGAGCACGCCCTCCTCCAGCGGCACCATGGATGCTTTGACCCGCGCATCCCAGAGATCCCTCACCGTGTACGTCGGCCCTATGGTTTTGCTGCCGAATTCTTCGATCGTCTTTTCCAAATCGGCTTCGCTGTATCTTGGGCAATCCGGAGTCCGCACTGGGGCAGGGAGCTTGACAAACAGAAACCAGAAAATGAGCCCCGGGACACCTGTTGCTGTCAAGATAGAGTAGTAATCGTAGTAGACGGTGTTTGTCGTCGCGTCCGGCATTATAGGCGTATTGGACCCGTTCCGGGATACGCCGAAGACACATTTGTACTCGGCGACGAACCCTGGACCATACTGTGAGTAATTTGGACAGAATTGTGAATCAGTGGGGCTCTACCTGTTCTCAGCTCCTTTGCAAGCACTGGATCCGTCTTGGAAATCACGTCTGCCATCAACCCTCTCACGTGGCTGTGAATCCCGTCCGCACCCACGAGGATGCTCCCATGCACAACCCGCCCGTCATTGGTGGTAACAGATACGCCCTTCTCCGTCTCCTGATACGACTGGATACTGCAATGCGTGTGGATTCGATCCTTGCTTTTGATGTGCGAAGAAAGGATGCTCAGCATTTCACACCTCTCGATGAACAACATTGGATGTCCCATGCTACTCAGGCTTAGTCATTTATCCACTCTTCTGCAGCTGGCCTCGTACATACCTCTGTGAGATTGTCCACAACGCCTTCGACTTCTCTATGCACCTGCCATTCTCGTCGAATATCAGCCTGTCGACAAGAGGAACCGCCGTTTTCTGAATGTCGTCTCGCAGTCCCAGCTGTTCGAGAATCCGGACGCCGTGCGGATGCCAGCCTATCGATGCACCCAGCTGCGGGGCAAGCTCGCCCTTTTCGAATAGCTCGTATTCGACCCCTGCACGTTCGAAGCACAATGCCAGTGCCAGACCTACAAGGCTGCCTCCCGCGATGATGACTTTGAAAGAGCCGGAAGTGTCGGCCATGGCGAGTAATGTTGTAGTCGGGAGAACGAATCAAAGCAACGCTCTCTGAGCTCGGAGAATGGCTGGTTTGGTCAGATCGGCCCCCACTGGATGAAACGAATGCGAAACCCTGCGCACCACTCTAAGGGAGCAAAAAAAAGGCGCAATTCAACAGCCGTTGAGTTCTCGCCGTCTGAGCAAGAATAAATACAGCATGCAGCGAAGCCGCCCCCAATGGATAGATGCCGGCCGTCAATAACGGCCCAGGCTGACGGCAGCGAGTCTTGCCCTGTCCGAGCCGTGCACCTACCCTTTTCGTCTCAACCTGCCGCCGATCTCCCCAACGCAACAGCCCTTTCCGGCTTGGCTGCATCCTCGCCAGCCCTACTTCAATCAGGCGATTGCCCACTCTTCGCGTTTATTCGTCCCTTCAAAAAGCATGCCCGGCTACCACTTCGTGCATCAGGCCCTGAAACAAGTCTCGCCTGACGACCGCCCCGAAACTGCCAGCAAAAGATCAGTCTTACTACTCGCGAGATAAGATTAGGCAGCGTTACATACCCATGGCATTCCACATGCTGACGCAGCCTTTCCGCCAAGCTCCTGAGCTTGTCCACTTCGAGTAAGTGGAATGCAGGGTGCCGTCGAATGTAGTCCCACGCTTGTATCGGCGTCACCTCGTCCGTCGAACTCAGGTTCGGAGATAGCTTTAACAGACACTCTAAGCTTTCTTTCGGTATGCTCCAGCTGTGAGAGTGTGTCTGTGAAGCGGTTTCTGCTGGGGCTTGGTAGAGTAAAGGAGCTGAAAGCGTGAGGACGTGGCCATGAGGAGCGGAAGAGTCCTTCAGAGCGCCCTCCATATGGGCTAGACAAGGACGTTCGAGACTAAAGATGGTTAATCGTGAGCTGAAGCTCGTCTGATTGGCGCTGCACTCACATTAAGACAAACTCGACTCCGATGCTCGTTGCGTCCTGGTCCCTCATGCACGTCGAGATGGTAGCTACATGGTCGATTGAGCTGCGGGCGTTGGTTGGAAGCATGGTGTCTCTCCAAGCTGAAGATGACCGTCAGTCATGTGTCAGGTATGTGGAAGCTTCAATACCTACGTTTATGGTAATCTATCCTCTGGACCCTGCGGACGCCCGTTCCGGCAAGCTGCCCTTTGTGCAGTGCGTAGCTAGCCGCTCTCTGGGGTATCAGAGCACGGTCCTTTCTCTGCGGATCCGCGACCGGGCTCCGGACGACGAGCTGTTTCTGCGTGTGGTAGGTCTCGATGGAGACTGTGGTTTCCCGTTCAGGCGGACGCAACGTGATGTGGCTTTGGGTTGATGTTGGCTCAATCCCGTTCACTCTCAACACATCGTTTAGCCTTGTGATCTCTGCATATAGCGTCTTGGTCTCCCGGAGCAGATTGGCCTCGTTACTTCGGAGCTGGAGAACCTCAGCTTCTAGAGCTTTTGTGTAGGCTTCTTTGCGCTCCCGGTGTGTCCTGCATGGTCAGGTTAATGCTTGCTGACGCCTGAGGCGAAAGCTGCGATTTACCTTTGTGCTTTTCGAACTTGTGCACGTCGCTTGTGAAGTGCGTTCTCGGGATTTGCCTTCAACTGGCCCGAATCTGCTTGACGACAAGGTCAGTTCGAGTGCAACGCTTTGCTGTGGAAAAAAATTGAGGATTGCCCAGGGCATTGAACGGGATACAAGGGAAAGCACGCCTACTTTCAGACCGGTGCCCAAAATTGCTAAACCTAAATTTCATGTCGAAAGATTGAAGGAACAGCTGCTGTAAATGATTTATTAATTCCGAAGGTGAGTGTCGAAACTGAGCGGACAGCTAGATGACGGGACGTGGATGTGGGTGGTTTTGGAAATTGTGGCTTCTGTATGTACCGGAGTCTTAGTAGACTTGACTTATACTGCGAGAAGGCTGAGACAGGAGCGTGGGAAGTGAACCGTTACTGTTGGTGGGGTGAAACCTCGCAAGCGGCGGATGACGTTTCAGGAGCCGGCAACACCCGAGATGATAGGCAATATGACCACAAAACATTGTTTCTGTGCAGTGTCTGGCTTCTGGCACGGTAGCTGATGCCACGTGCGAAAGCCGCATTGGTTGAAGAGTTCGGCCGTAAAGTGGCAGTCAGAGTCTTTATTTTTTTTTTTTCTCAATGACTACCGTAAGTAGAGGCTTTTTCAGTTGAATTCTCCAAGAACCCACACCTGCACTGCGCTATCTTATTGCTTCTCGTGTTCACATCTGATAGGAAGCCTTGAATTGTATATGCCTAGAGATCACGAACAATAGAGCATCAACGCGTTGCCTCAGTACTGTGCAGATTCAACTGGTCCGTCTGAGGTCCGTGCTGATACAAGATGAGTTTCAATATGCTTTCCGCCTGATCAGTGATCCAATTTTCCCTCATTCAGCTTAGCGACGCGTCGATCAAACCCCAGACGCGCACAGTGTCTGTGACCACATTTCACTAGCTCGATGCGGAAATGTTGATTCAATAATCATTCACCCATTCGGGAACACTGTCAGCATCATCCAGATATACAGCATGCACTTGACAGAAGAGTGTGTCTCCAACGTCGCGATGGTGTTTTGTTGCTCCTTCTCTTCTAATGCAAAAGCCAAAGGTCAAGTCGTATAAATGGAGGAGACCATGGTCGAATATTTGGAAAGCACACATCCTGAACACTCTTCACTGGCAAGCTGGATTCTTGTCTCCCTTCTCTTTTATTCGCTCGTTTTTTTCCGAAAAGCACTGTACCACACGCACCATGCCCACACAATCTTCCCTCCTTCTCTCCGGCCTCTGGCTATTCACTCTAGCCGCTGGTGCACCCGCGCCCCACTGTGGGGTTGGATGTCAAGCAGCAGCAAGAACTCCAACAGTCGGGAAAGCCATATACTTCCTCACAAACGACGCCCAGAACGCCGTCGTCGCCCTCCCAATCGCTGCAGACGGCACCCTGTCCGACGGCACCGTCACCGCCACCAACGGCGCCGGTTCCAACGCGATAGACGGCACGACCAACCAGACCTCTGCCCCAGACGCACTGGTCGGCCAATCATCCCTAACCATCGCCGGCAACGTACGTTCCCGCACCCTCCCCACCACCACTCCCCCCCAACTAACAGCACCCCCCAGTCCCTCTTCGCCGTCAACGCCGGCTCCGACACCCTCACTATGATGGCCATCTCCGCCTCCAACCCCACGCGCCTCCACCCCCTGGGCCAGCCCATGCCCATCCCCGGCCAGTTTCCCAACACGGTGGCAGCCTCCTCGAAGAACCGCCTCGCCTGCGTCGGCACCACCGGCGCCAAAGCCGGCATATCCTGCGCGCGATTCAGCCCCACCCACGGCCTGGGTGCCATGGACTCCCTCCGCCCCTTCGACCTCGGCCAAACGACGCCGCCCGTCGGCCCGACGAACACGGTTTCACACGCCTTTTTCTCCGCGGATGAGGTGAGGTTGATTACGACGGTGAAGGGCGACCCCGCGGCGAATAAGACGGGGTTCGTGTCCGTGTTTGATGTCGAGCAGCAGCAGCAGCAGCGGTGGTGGCTGTGGGGTCGTGGCAAGAGGGCGCGCGCGAGGCTGGCGCCACGCGATACGCGCTCGTCGCCGGCGGGCACGGCGGTGCTGTTCGGCGCGGCGCTGGTGCCGGGGAGCGCAGACAAAGTCTTCGTGACGGACGCGGCGTTCGGGGCGGCGGTGTTGTCGGTCGGGGGTAAGGGGGGCAACAATCAGGCGGAGCTGCTGGCGAAGCAGGCGGTGGATGGGCAGATGGCGACGTGTTGGGCGACGGTGTCGGAGGCGACGGGGACGGCGTTCGTGACGGACGTCGGCGTGAACCGCGTGGTGGAGATGAGCGTGGAGGATGCGAGCGTCGTGGGGGTGGTGGATTTGGCGGCGCAGAATGGCGATCCGGGGCTGATTGATTTGAAGGCTGCGGGGGATTTTGTATATGCGTTGTCGCCGGGGAATGGGAGTAGCCCGGCTGCGGTTACGGTGCTAGATGTCTCCGGTGGGAAGGGGAAGGCGAGGATGATTCAGCATTTTGAGTTGACCGCGATGGGGGTGGGGAAGAATGCGCAGGGGATGGCGGTCATGATGTAGACTATCAGATGCGGGTTGCTGTAGAGTAACATACAGTTACTGGGTAATCAGCTGTTCGCACACCGTAGTTTGAGGCCCAGAGAGGTGAAGGTCGCTTGATGTTGTTTGGCACTATTCCCTTCTACATGGCAGGGATTCAATTCTTTGTTGCGGTGCGCATGATACTACTAGAAGCCTCTTCCAAGATTCAACAATAGTTTCTTTTTCTCAAGTAGTCGTTTCATTTCCCGTCAAAATAGCACAGTCAATTATCAACCGCCAGCATCCCTGACATCGTCCAGTCAAATGCCACGAAAGGACCTGAATAGCTACTCCAGTCTCTTATCCCTTGAAAGGTTGAAGGAAAACATCAAACGTTATATAGCACTCTCGAGGTTAATTGTGAAGGATACAATGTAATCCCGTCTTCAAGTGCAAGATCCTTTTTTCTCATTCGGCCAATAGACCTCCAAGGATCGACATATATTTTCATTCCTATGCCCTCGTTCTCGATGTTGTAAACTCGAAGGAGAACATAGATGTTCGATCCATTCAATTTACCCTCAAAAGCCAATTCTTCCATCTAGCAAGGTAATTTATTAGTTATGTAATCCAGAGTACTTGATCTAAAATAAATCAGTGGAGCTTACCTGTCTGCACTGTGATGATGTCAAAGTAAATTGCGTATTGCATTCCCCAGTGGTTGTCTTTACTTCGAAGAAGTACGTTGCATCCATGCGGACTCTCAATGCAGGCGACAGGTAGCCTCTTGCGGTCAAAGCATCCCGTAGAGAACCGTCGTTATCAGTGTAGATAATGTCGGAAGTTTCAAAGCGGCCAGTCCAGGGCTCGAGGTCGCGGTATTTGTCGCAGATGCTGACTTTATTGCGGATTACACTCGTCCAGTTGGACTCATCGAAGTCGGGGAGGCATAGGCTTTTCAGCATTTCGAAAGCCTAGCGGAGAACAAAGTCAGTTTAGAGGAGGATGGCCTAGAATCGTGTCCTTACATATAGCTCCCCGGCGGCACCGATCTTCTTGTCAATGCCAAAGGTAGTGGTGAATGTGGATCGAGGTGCCGTGGCTTGATTAGGTGCGTCGCCTCGAAGAGGGAACACAGCGCTGCTAGCAGAGTCGATAACATGGTTGAGAAGCTCAGCGTATGCTCTATCTTCGCTGGGGGCGTGTGCCGTTGTGGATGTGCCGGCCGAGTCTAGAAAGACAACACAGTGATCGTGCAATCGTAATTCTTCGAAAGAAAAATTTTGATGTGGTTCCTGGAATGTGATGGATTGGTAGTGAGACATCTGGGAAGTGGCGACATCGCGTTCTATGTGCGCTCGAAATTCCGACCATATAGTGCCGTCATTTGAACTATCACAGCAAACTTCAAGAAAGCTCTTGATCCAGTCGGACTCTTCACCGATTTCTACCGACGGTGTGGAGCTGGCAGGATTCAGTCCAGAATCAGAAGTGCTTGAAGCATCACTGTTGCCGACATCTTCCTCATCCAAGTCTCCAGGGACGGAGGGTGAGCGGCCAATGCTATTAGAGCTCGTTGATGAAGCTGCGCCAGGCGGGACGAGGATCGGAGACGATTTGGTTGAATTTTCATCCTCTACGGGTATGTGTCCCTCGCATTCAGCCGAAGTGGAACCTACGTCCTGGTTCTCCGAAGATGTCAAAGAGACTTGAACTCCTGAAGGCAGTGTAGTATGGCCCGTCTCGATATTGGTGTCTCGTGTCGTGGTGGGAATGTCCACCTCAATGATACCTGCATCCTCCAGAATGACATTGACAATATCGAGACTGCTGCTTCCCAGGACTTGAACAAGTACCGTTTCCGCAGAGGAGTCGGAAATTGACAGAAAGCGGAGAACCGATTTCGGCAGATGTTGAAGATAGCAGAGCTCTCGATTGCGTTCATCGGATGGAACATACAGCTTCAGCTGACCGTCGAGCTCTTCGAGGTGACAACTGGCTTGGTTGCACTTAACGGTAAACGTTTGGAGGGTCTGAAAAAGGCTGATGAACTTGGAAATCGTCTCACTGCCGTAGACAGTGGCACAACTGAAGAGGTCGAACACGGTGCGATTACCTTTTCGGGCCTTGGCGCTGTTGAAATGTGCGGAAATCCTATTCTGAGTAAGTGAAAGGAGTATGGTAGAGGTGTTTCAAATGATATGACACAAGCATCGCTGCGGTGAACAATGGATGCTCATCGTAGGGGTTTGCTTTGTAATCCTCCGCCCGTTTTAATAGCAGCTGTTAAACTTACCGAAAAATTGCATGTGCCTTTTCTCTCAACGCATCCGTCAATCCAAGGTTTGGGAGGCTTCCTTGTGCCGACGTTTTCTCTTCAACAGCCGCTGATATGAACCTTCGACCCAAGTCCAGAGCCAACAGAAACGACCTACAAGCATGGACTTCGTTGAGGGAAAAGTCCAGAGTGGTGATCTGGCCTTGAAGAGCTTCTCCGTACACCTTACGATCAATGATCGCAAAGTCTACGCTCGCATTTGTTAGTTTGACATCCCCGCTTGGGAGTCGTACGGGTAGGATATTTGCAGAACGCAAGCTCTTCAAACTTTTGGAGGAAGGGTCCATGGTGCTGATCAAGCTGATGCTCTCTTTGATTCGAAGCAAGGAAGGAGGCCGATCTTTGGAAAGTTGCATTAACTCCTGAACGTACATTCGAAGGTCGGGCTTCTGGACTTGAAGAACGTGGCAGAAGAACTCTTGCAGCGACGCGTATGGCGTGCTGATCGGAGTCCTTTGGGGGATCCGAGTTCTGTCATCAGCCCAAATGCAGGATGAAGGTGGAAACCACGCGTTTTGAGAAGGAACAAAGATCAGACTGTTGTCCTCAAATCTCGTTCTAGATATTTCAGTTAATACCAATATCATCGAATTTACGCAGATTTACTTACTGCAGATTGTCATGGTTGCTGTCCTTTTCGAAGTCGCGCCAGAGGCTGCGATATATCTGCGAAGCTTTTGAATGATTCGTTTCCAGGTTCTTTCGCATTGACGACAATTCGTCCAGCGAGTCATGCCACACGGAATCGCGTATTTTAAGGACTGTTTTGAAAAGATGTTTCAGATGATGAGATCCAGTGACAACGCTGAGCCGTGATTTTACTGCTAGCCAGTCTGGGCCATCCCAAACGCAATCTCTAATGGAAACCCACCGAGATTTACGCAGCTGGCACTCGGGAATGTATATTCTTTCGTGATTCTTGAAATGATTTCTTGGTACGGTCAGAATTCTTCCTACATTTAAATTGTACAGATATACTCACAAGACTCCACTGCAATCTTCTTTGGTAACGCATTTCTGCATAATGCCGTTATAGACCCTGAAGGTAGCTTGTTCAGCTTCGGGGCTGAGAGTGCCTTCATTACTATCGGCGATGGAGTCCAACAGCTTCATGTAGAAGTCTGCGTCGTCCACAAATCGGACTCCAAATCGGCTCAAAAATTTCCAGGACTCCTCATCCTCGTCTTTGAGATTTGACGGCGGAAGTACGAAAAAGGAAGCCTTGGGAACTCCGCACCTCTCGGCCAAGGATTTCAATCTCGGGAGCGGCATGTAAGAACCCTGAAGTTGAATCGCCGAGCCACTCAGGCTGGGCACCTTGCACTCTTTCAGGCGGTACTCGGTGTGGCTTGTTATCACCCCATCATAGTGGGACCAGTTTTTCTTTAGGAGTCCGAGAACAATTTCTGAGCGATGTCTTAGGATGTAATCCAGTTCTGGTGAGTAGCTGCCGAACCCAGTTGGATGGATTTGAGGTATTCGCTTGACGCCAGCAACCTTTTCAAGCCAAACTGAGAGAGACATGCCATGACTTGCAGAGCTGTCGGATAAAGACCAAAGGTAGGCGTTAAGAATGAATTTTGCCGGGTAGCGCTGCAGAGATGTGTCTTGTGGCTGGAACACATTTTTCGGATCGTACATATCTTTCGAGTCGGGGAAGTAAGCGCGCTCACAGCTGAGGTCAACTGTGCCTCCTCCCTCAGTAGCCAGTTTGAAAACTCGGTTCAAACGGCTGTCAGCAGGTAGGTTGCAAAACAGAAACTGAAGATGAGGCTTCGTGTCAAAAGCACTGACGTCCGCTATTTTAGCATGTTTTTGATGAATTGCCGAAATCACACTCTCCGGGTCGCAGTCAGTTATACCCAGATGTGCAAAGAGCTGTTTTCGGGCGTCGTTCTTGATTGCGTAAGGATCAACGAGACGGTACCCCAAATCTCTGGGAATTTCGCAGCTTCCTGAAGTAGGGAAGTAGATTCGCTGACCAAAAATGCCGTGGGGAACAGATACCCAAGATCTATCAACCAGTGGAATGAGAGGAAGGGATCTTACACGTATGGTATGTTCTTCCGAGCATGCAGATAGTACACTCGCAACCCTCGAGTGCCAGTCGGGCTCAGTTAGCAATGCTTTCATCTTTGAGTTAGGCCTCCCGAGATCGGCCTGAAGTCTGTCAAGGAAGTCGGTGATGTTGAGTTTCCGAGTTCCGAGACCGTTGAGGAGCTGGAAGTCGTTATATGTGTAGTCAGGAGCAAGGTAACCCTCATTCGGGAGGTCGGGAAAAAGTGGATTCCCGTACTTGTCTCGTGCATTGCTGGCTACAAAACGCAATTGACCAGGATGGCATAGGCGGCCACTCCACGATCTTAACACGGCTATCTCTTTGAGAACAGCTTCGATCGTAGGTTTGAGCTGCCCCCAAAACTCGTCAGACGAGTCATCTGGTAGATACCTCATCCACTGGTACTGCAATTTCTTGTGCACGCAGAATTCCAGGACCGCGTCTCGGAAGGTCTTGGCAACGCCAGAAAGAAGTGCCTTATTCCTAGAAGAGTGTACGACAACTTCTCTACCAGCCTGGGTAGCCTGGGTAATGAAGTCCGATTGGATCAGGAACTATGTCGATTATCAGCATGGTAGTAACGAAACATAGTCGGCTTTCTTACATTGAAGCCAACTGATCGAATAGGCGGGTATGCAAAGACATGCTGTCCCTGCAGGATTGCCTCATCGCCTGTTTCGTTCACAGGGAACGCTAATACAACATCTGCCTCAGTCTGCTTTCTTGAGGTATCGTGGGGAAGGTCCTTGATGGTACGCCTGGTGACGCGAAAATATCTCTCTTCAACGATCCACTCTCCATCGCTGGATCTGGACTGTTTCTGGACTGTTTTGAAGTCCCTAGCGGGGTCTCGAGGACAAAAATATACGAGTTCCGTAGATTCTCCAGTTTCGGGGTAAATGTTGACTAGGATTGAGCGAAGTTTCTTCACAAAAAGAAGCAAAGTGTCTGGGATGTTGCTCAGTTCATCAACCAGGGTGGGGAGGTCCACACTGCTCAGCAATGTCAACGTGATCCTCGTGAAGACATCCTTAGGCAAATCCTTGAATGGCTCGGTCATTGGAGTGACCATGCCAAGCCCTTCGTCGTCAGAGTCGCGGGTATGCTCAAAGGAAAAGGAATAAAAGCCTGATTGGATATGCACCCGGTGTGCGATTTTGAACACAGACTTGAAGCCGATGCCTTTTTCGCCAACGCATCCCTGCGGGGCTGTCTTGGTGCTTTGTCCGATGCCGCAGATAGCTTTGACATTTTCGGCCGTGAAACCGTCCTCGTTGGAGTCGATCACAAGTTGGTCTGGGTAGAGGCTAAAGCAGATGAACGGCACCTCCGCGTTCGCCTCAGCGCGCGTGTACTGATTATCGTCGGCATTCTGAATCAGTTCGTATAGATACTGAGTGTCCTTTGAGTAGAGATCTGTTGCGAGCCTGACCGCTCACGTTAACGTGGAGCCACGCAAAAGTGGTTGCCGCGTGCTCACGTTTTAGCTGCAGAGCCGAGCTTCCGTCGGACACTTTGCAGCACTTCCCAAGCTTCCGGATAGTCTCTCTTCATCCCAGCTTCAACCTCTGGAGAGACGCCACCGTTCTCGCGTCTGATCTTGGCCACCCATTTCTGCGCATCCCGGGCTAAGTCATAGGGTGCGACACGCGGACGGCCCTTCAGCGGCTTCAGCCTGTAAACACCAGCATCAGCATTAGAAGTGAACGTGAACGCAGAACGCGCCAGGCCGCGCGCGATGCAGAGCCGCGCTAACAGCACACGCCACTACGCGCTCCACATCTTATATCTAGGTAATAGAACCGCACTTACTTTCGCTTTACCAGCTGCGCAGCTGTAGCCTGCCTAGGCTTGTCGTTCTCCGATAGCTCATTCGACCCATCTCCGACAAAGCTGCCCTCCCATCTGCTCAACTGCTGCGTCGCGTCGCGCTTCGACATGGTTGCGGGTTCTTGACACGCGCGCGCGCGCCACGAGCTTTCGACCGACCGGCGACGGTCTTCTGGCTGGTGGAGGTATGGTGGAACTTTTCTATCTACTTGAAGTCTTGTGCGGCACAGCAAGCGGCTAGCTGGTAAGGCTATTGGTCAATTCGATAGATCCGCGCCCCACCCTGGCGTCTCGACTGCTGCCTGCTTGAACAGTAAATATGGAGACTGAGGGGGCCAGTGTGATTCCGATGTAGGGCGCGTTAGAATGATTCGACAGGATAGCTTTACTGCGAAGCAGCTTTTGGGATGTCGCAATTCGCGGCGAGGGTTTGCTAGCCGCCGAAAGTGCGACACGTGACCAACGGGTGCGCTATCCCAAGTCCGATTAGCCGCCGCAGGGCTTCGCCCGTAATCCCTGTCAACGGCTGTCTGTCATGAGTGTGCTGTGGTACCACGGTGGCGGATGAAAGATCCCGGTATTCTGCGTCACGTCAAGCAACGTTCTCATGCGGCCGGAATTCACGGGGAGGCCGTACCCGAAGCTCTCGGTATATACCTACATACGATCTTGACCTACTCAACTAAAGTCTTTCGGTATATACCTACATAAAATCATGATTTACTCAACGGGAATTCCGGCTCCCGAACCCGATCGGCTATCGGATGCAGAATTGAAACGACAAAGACACTTAAGAAATAAAGCATAACTAGTTTCTCGGCGTCAATTTGGCATATATATATATCTTTTCTTCCCATCTCTTATTTTCGTTAAGACGCTCTATATAGGCTCTGTTTTGACTGCAGAGAAAGGGCCCCCTTATTACAACCCCTTTTGAATCCTTTTCGAGTTGCCTATTAGCCATGGCAAACCCAATACCAAAAAGTCTTCCACTTGGGGACACGTCTCAACTCCCAAACATTATCGGAACCGCCCTCCTGATCATTGCAGTGTATGCCGGCTACTCCTTTCTCTCATCAACAAAGGCATATCCGAACATTCCCCTTATTATCGGTAAAGGTGGCATTGAAGAATCAAGGCAAAAGTTCCGCGAACAGTCTGTCAAATTCCTTGACACTGCTCTCAAACAAGTCAACGATGTCTGCCAAGTGTGGACGGATGGTGGCCTCAAGATTTTGATACCGACGAAGTACATCAATGAGATCCGCAACGACAAAAGGCTGGATTTTCTCGAGGTTGTCAGAAACGTAAGTGCAATCTAGCCAGTCCGCTATTCGTAAACGAGGAAGCCTCTGTACTCGCTGACACGTGTTTGGTTAACAGGAGAACCTCGCTCATTATCGCAGCTTTTCTCCGTCATACTTACCCATGAGACACAACCACGTCACAGATGCCATCAGGACCAAACTGACCCAGTCACTGGGTGTGTGCTTCAACTATCGATTGATTTTGAGCTTACGCTAATCCTTACAATAGGTAAGGTCACCGAGGCCCTTTCGGAAGAAACGGACTTCGCATTGAAAACCCTCTTCCCTCCAAGCAAAGGTAAGCCAATGCAGTTGCACTCAGACATCCGCCCCATTACCTAACACTCTGTTGTGTCAGAATGGGTGGTCACGCAGCCTTTCTACCCTATCGCTGTCGATTTTGTATCACAACTTTCCGCACGCGTCTTCCTCGGAGACAAACTTTGCCGTGACCCCGAGTGGATCCGCGTTTCTGGGGACTACACTGGCGCAATTTTCATGTCCATCCAATGCTTGCGCAAGTATCCCAAGTTCCTCCAGCCAATCATGTACTACCTGGGCCTGATTCCCGAGATCAAAGCCCTGGACAAGCTGGAGGAAAAGGCCACCAAGATAATCGAGGAAGAAATCGCCCGGCAGGACGCCTTGGGCCCGGACAACGTCGACTCCAACTCGCTCAAGTGGTTCGCCGACGTAGCCAAGCAGAAGAAGATCTCCTCGTACAACCCCGTCTTCGCGCAGCTCGCCCTGACCATCGCCGCCATCCACACCACCTCCATGTCGTTGACCAACGTCCTCTTCGACCTCATCGCCCACCCGGACCTCGTCGCCGAGCTGCGCCAGGAAATCGTCGCCGTCATCGGCGCCGACGGCTAGAAGAAGACCAGCCTCGGGAACCTGCGCCTCATGGACTCGGTCCTCAAGGAGAGCCAGCGCCTCAACCCGCCCGACGCCTTCTCGATGCGGCGCATGGCGAAAGAAGACGTCACGCTGTCGAGCGGCGTCGTCATCAAGAAGGGCGCCATGGTCGTCATCCCGCCGCGCATCCTGCGCGACCCGCAGCTGTACCCCGACCCGGACGCGTACGACGGCCGGCGCTGGTACCGCTTGCGACAGGAGCCCGGCAACGAGATGAAGTTTCAGTTCGTGCAGACGTCGGCGGAGATGCATGGGTTCGGGCATGGCGAGCATGCTTGTCCGGGTAGGTTCTTTGCGAGCAATGAGCTGAAGATTGCGCTGTGCCATATGCTCATGAAGTATGATTGGGAGTACGCGGATGGCAAGGAAAGGCCGGAGACTATCACGAAGGCGGATATTATCATGCCCGATCCGACGGTGAGGCTGAGATACAGGTCGAGGGAGCCGGAGATTGCTCTCTGAATAACGTACTCGATCGTGCCATAGATAGGTCAAGTGTGGTTGAAATTGAAGTAGTTGAGGGAACTTGTCGGTCCGATATTGATCAATGAGAGATCACTTGTTGCAGATGGAATGGGATGGTTGGCCATTCAAAATTGCCATTCACGAAGTAAAGGTTTATATTTCAAGGTTAAAAACCGCCCACATATTTCCTTTGAAGTCAAAACCGCCCTAGTGTACCTCTTATTGTGAGAAACTCCATTCCTCAAGCCTTTCAATATAGCTTTCGATACCCTTTTCAGGTAAAGGTCTAGAGTACGTGACTCTAATACACATTCGGCTGATGGTGATGAATTTTCCGCTCTGGAAATGGATTCAGTTGTATTTCCATCTCCTCTGCTGTGTGACACGGACATGCTGGAACAGCCCACACCATGCGTCCAATAACCCTGCAGTCCTTCACGATAATTGCGATCCCGTCCCTTAGCGTTGATCTGAATTTCAGACCAGGAATCCGATATGCAACAGCCCCAAGGGCTTCCGAAGGAGACACATATAGTGCGGCCCTAAAAAGGAAGCTTCCAAGACACGACGGGCAAGTAATGCCTACAAGTGCCCCACGCGGGCCGAGATGCATCGTCCCACCATGCGCCCTCATGAAACGCATTGGGGGCAAGCCGTCACAGCTTTTGAGATCTGCCATCGACAGACCCAACGCCAGGGCAATTTTGTCGGTCACTTCTACCTGCCAGGGCTCTTGACCGCCTTGGAAGTTGAAACGGTCTACTAAGGTACGCTCCAGAAATGGTCGCCGATCGGTTTCCATCAAACGCTCAAGCATCTCCGGAGTACTCTGACCGTACAGCCTCGTGCCGACTGTGGTGACAAAGTCATCGACGGCAGGACCAGTGAAGTCCAGAGCGATCCGTGCAATGTGCGAGAACAAAATCTCGGGATGGAGTAGTCGAAACTGGAACTTCTTGATGAACCGAACGGGTCCGATTCTCTCCACCTTGAGCACCGGGTGCTGCTCACGAGACAGGACAAGACCGTCAGTGGGCACACACTCCAAAGGACCAAGACCCCAGATTCCCACATCGTGGTAGCCCAAGCCAATACCTTTGGGTTCATCGTCGACTGAAAGAGGTGACATCAAAACTGGCGTATAGTCTCCATTACGCAGACACTCTCCTGCAAAAGCCAAACAGGCTTCACCGTGATTGTCGAAGTCCGGCGGCGTCTGCCACTTTGGTTTGAGGATGCCACCGAGCGCATAGAAGAAATCCCTATTGCTGCGACAGCCCCGTTTTGCAAGCATGGAAAAGGCTTCGGCGAAAGGAACTACCTCCTGGTTCCTGATCAGGGCGAGGGGCCCGAGCTGCCATGGCACCAAACCATCACCTCTCATGAACCTTTCTGCTTCGTGGGCATCCCCTCGCTCCCTGACGATCGAGTCCCACGAACTATGCAGCTCGTTGAGAAAGACATCGTGCACGCCTTCGAAGAGCCTGCAGTCATCCAGCATGACGCTCGTGCTTGGGCTGCGGACGTACTCCATCGCGGTCCAGACACGGCTAAACCACGCAGCATTGCATATGCGGGCCAGGCCTTTAGCGCGAACCTGCATGGTGCCTCCAGACCGCATTTGTACAACATATTGCCTCGAAACGTCATCTAGGTGGACAAGCGTAAAAGCGGCCTGGCTGAAGATGTCTGCAACACGATCGAGTATCGGCCCCTTCACGTCCTCCTACCACTGGGGGACACTGAGGTAGTCGTGCCACAGCTCTCGTCTAGGCCCCAGGTCATTAGGTAGCCCATCCCAGATTCGAATGGGCAACGTGACAACTAGGGTACGTGCCTCTTCGATCTCGCCCTCATCTCCTTCCTTGTTCTGCACCTTTGAGACGGCCTTGTTCCAGACGAGTGAGACGGCCACATAACCAACGTTAAGTGCGCAGTTTAAATGGCGGTCATAGATCAGAATGGTCCGTCCGAGAGCAGTAATCCGTTTCGTAGGATTTAGAGCGTTGATGAGAGTGTCAGATTGCACAGAGAATGTTCGAACTAAGGTATCGGGGTGGATCGGCTGTGTACAAACATAGCAGGTGAGAGTGCGAGGATCCGGGTGACACCAGAGGGTTTCAAGCATAGGGACCTCCGTAGAAACTCCGTACTGGGCCATGATTGAGCAACAAGTGAAGGAAAGAGAAATCGGACGGAACCCAAAAGTAAGCAGGGTGGGCAAGGCTGCCATTTATGTGCGCTTGCTTACGGCGGTCCAGTCGTACATGTGTAACTCTGACAGACCAACAAGCCTGTTCATTGGCGACCTCATCGATCAGGGTGCGGGGTCGCCCATGATCATCCGAAGATTGTCTTAGAATAGAGGGGAATCGACATTTTGCTTATGCGGAAGTTCATGCTATGTTTTCAAGGATATCGCCCACCGCTACAAGCCCAGCCCAGCGAGTTGTCGACTATTGCACCGTATCTGTCAGGAACTAGACCTCTGCGCCTCATTTTCAATCAGTCGCAATCAGTAAAGCCCCAGCATGACACCCAGTGAAGGGCGGATCCGTTTCCGTCTTCGTTGGTTGGAATATCTCTAACACTACGGCTCCCATGCTTGTCTTGAGTTCCATTTGCCACTTGATGAGACGTGTATTGGTTGCTGTCTGTTCAGAATATTGCAGGTGGTAATGTCTGTGGAAGCAGAAGAAAGTAGCCCAATGGTATGTGCTGCTGCGCTCTAAATTTTCGATATTATATTTAGTACAATAATTTTAGCAAGGTATCATGTGAATGTATAATAAATCAATGATTGACAAAAAGCAGCCACAAGATACACTCAATGCTCCCGTCCTGCTTCAGCATCTCGGACGCTTCCAACATTAACAAGCGGAACAAAGTCTTTGGTATCAACGCTCTTCGGCTGTGAGTGTGAATTCGACTGATCCGTGCGCCCTGTATAGCCCGATCTTCCGGTCGATTTGTCTCCCTGCGTGGTTCCAAATACCGTAGGAAAGACTCTTTTCAACAGTGCTTGGACGGCAGGCATGCAGGCGCACACAATGCCGACATCCATCTCGATCGTACTCCAGTATCCGAACGGTGCGCTCTCCCATGTGAAGTTGGTGTTGTTCGAGAATTTGAAAAGCGTCTCGAGCCGGATGACACTGACGATGGTAACGCTGTCTCTGATTAGCCTTCTGATTTAACTTTAAGCATATCTGGGGAACTTACAAGCCACCAACCAAGAACATGAGCAAGAGCTGAAGCTTCTTCTTCCAGCCCATGACAAGCTTCGAGAGCTGCCGGAGAGGTAGAAAAAGAACTGTGAGGTCCAGAGCGATGTTGAAAGCTGCCGCCGCCCAGCCTTGCGCGTTGACATTGTTGCAGGCGCCGTGGTATGAGCCGTCCCAATGTAGCCATGCCGCTTTTACCGGGTTGCATTGGAATATGGAGACGATCAAGAATGTGACCATGTATGCAATGCAGAATCCCATGACGCCGTAGGATATTTTTCGGAACGTCTTGTCCGGAAAGATGCGGAGGTAAAAGAATAGGATGGATAACTTGGTCATGGATATGACAACAAGATAGAGCAGCTCATCGACGAAATAAACCTGACGGGATTAGTGTCGCTAGCATAAAGTAGGTAGAGATTGGAAGTACCTCGAGGATGTAGGTGATACTGTCGAACGGAATGGTCCAGATGTCTTTACCGAGACCATGTTTGGCAACTGATGAAACGTGAGTATTCGTCAATAGCAACGAGGATCCCAGATATCTTACGCTCTGTGGATAGCGCCGAGAAACCAATGAGACAGGCCTAGCATATCAGTGAATGTCGAGTTGAGGTGAATCGCATCAGCACTTACCATGGCTGCGGTAATAGTATAATCATCCATACCGAAGTTGAATCCACCGAGCGTCAATCTTGACACTATCCTTGCGATAAAGAAAAGTAGTGTAACGACACATCCACCCACTCCGAATCCATCAATGAGATGAGATACATCTCTGACAGGGACGCCACACGCAGTGTCGGAGACATTTTTTGTTGCTGGTTTTATTAGTATGACGGTAACGATGAGGCGTTTGCATGGGGATGACGTACTCAACTGCTCTTTGACGGTACAGCTGCTCTGGACGCACACTGAGATGCTACTTATGAGGTCTTGGTTTGTGCAGATGCAAGTTTCATTGGTCAGCGAGCATGTTGACTCTCCAATCGCCGCGATGGTGCACTTCAATCCGCAAGCTGGGAGAAGGGCTGCAGATTCTGTCAGACCGGCCTCGACGAGCGCGCATAAACAACTCGCCAAAGCGAGGAATCCCCAGAGCAAGCGCATCTCGGAGACTTAGGCGAGCGGAAGTGCGGAGCTGTCAGAAAGAGAGTTCAAATCTAATCCGGAGGATCCGATCACGGGGGCCATCTTTTAACACTTTCAGGAGGAAAGTGCCAATAACTGCCCTAGAGATGGACTAATTGAGGCTGCTACAGGGACCCACATGGCCCAGTTGACGCGGCTGCTCAATCATTTCCCCTTGGGTTCACGAATGCAGGGACATGGCTTTGGGCGAAGTTAAGCTTTGACGTTCCTTTGCGTTGGGCCGATGTATTTCCATAGTAAAAGCAAAAAGGCAGGAATCTAGAAACCGGGTTGATGCCTCAAGCGTCGGCTAAACTGGTCCGTCGACGTATTCATGCACGGAGCATCTGGTCATGACTCTGGCCGGTGTCGGGGGGGCCGAAAATCTCTTGCTTAAAACTCGTCCGGGAAGTCTTCTCCGCCTGCATGCTGTGGAAGTTTGCGTCTACGGCGCCCAACGTGCCGCACTACACGTGGAAATGATGGACGTTTATGGATAAGGAGGCGAGGATCCCCGGGTAATGAATTTGGAGGTGAGGGGCGCGGAATCGGCTTGGGTCATGCCCGTGTCCAAGTAGAGTCATGTTCGTGGTCTGTGCGGGGCTTGCTTTGAGGGATCCGACGATCTGCATCTCTTATACAGTCAAGCACTAGCCTAATACCTGACTGTTGCCAAGAAACTAGCTCCCGAATCCTCGATAACAGGCCCGGAAAAGAGCGGTGTCGCCGAACGAAAGGATGCATCCTGCGCATCCGCGACCCAACACTCTGTGTGCCCGTGGGGGCCGCTCGCTTTCTAGAATATGACGAGCCCCAGACCCCAGCCATAAAACCCGCAATTCCCTCATGCCTCCGCTTCCTCTCAGCAGAATGATTACGGCTGCTTCGGAAATTCATGCAGAAGATGAGGCTTTCTGCTCGACAACCGTGTAAAGAACTGGAGCAGTCTAAAGGAGGCACGCGCAAAAAAGCTGTGACGAGTCATTGGCTGGAGCTCTACAGCTTTGGTAAAAGTCCCGCCCCGTGCCGCACGACCCTGTGCGGCACGGGCTGCGCCACAGATTGACATGTTTTACTTCGCGAAGGCCGTCACTACAGATCAGCAAAGCACACGAGTAAGTGAGCAGCGTGGGGAAATGTCTCATGTCTGTCGCCATCGATAAGAGTAACAAAGTAATACCCCGAGCTCCGGGGTTTTGGTAATGATTTTGCAGCGCTGGTTTCGAGTATTACTATTCAATCCGTATCAGCAAAAACGCTGAGGCCCCATGGGACTCATTGCAACAGGAGCCATATTGAAGGGTCCACTGACGTTGCTGGAAAGACCCTGGTCTGCGCTTTACCGTGCAAGGCTGAGCTCCCTGTCTCCTTCAATTTCGAAGCTACCAAGCGGCCAAAAGCACGGCTCACGTTTGGTCCATGAGAACCATGCGGAGTAGATCGTTGCAGGATCTAGACGTGGCAACGCGATTGCGGAAGCCATTCCCTACATCCGAACCGGTAGGCGCATGTGATGGGGTCTTCCTATTTCTTGGTCTTGTCCGCCCAGTCTGGACTGCCTCACGGCTCTGCCTCATTGTCTATCGTTTATGTCACTCGTTTGCAAGGACGTGCTCACGTCGTATTTGTAATTCATAATGAAGGGCCTCACTATCCCCGTGCTCTTCACATCCGCAGTTGCGGCTCTGTAAGGACCTATATCTCCCTCCAAGAAGATCTGCTTCGCTAATGCACTATGTGGCTGGGTCGCGGTATCGCAACGGAACAGCAACGCTTGGGCAGTTGAATCACGTGGCTGAAAGGCTGTTTCAGCTGCCCTTATGCGGTGGCTCCATTGCTTTACCTTGGCGACCAGTCCGTAGCAAAACAGGACTGTTCCATATTCTCGCAGCAACGCTCCTTTGGATAATGCATTCACGAAACGCGCATCCAACACTTCAGAGTACGACTATATTGTCGTGGGTAGCGGCCCTGGTGGCGGACCACTCGCCGCAAGGCTTGCTATTGCAGGGCATAAAGTTCTCCTGATTGACGCTGGTGACGACCAAGGAAATGCAACTCAGTATCAGGTCCCGGCGTTGCAGCTCCAGTCGACTGAATACGAGCCCATGCGCTGGGACTACTTTGTCAACCACTACAACAATGAAACTCGGCAGGAACAAGACTCCAAGATGACATGGAGGACGCCAGCTGGAGAGCTGTACGTTGGCCATGCTCCTCCATCTGGCTCCGAGCCTTTGGGTATTTGGTACCCGCGTGCCGGAACGCTTGGCGGATGTTCTGCCCACAATGCTCTCATCACTATATACCCTCATGAGGTCAGTATTACCATTGTTTCGGTATTTCAGGGTGAAACACTGACGTCATCATCAGAGTGACTGGACCTACATTCAGACCCTGACTGGGGATGACACTTGGGCACCAGATGCCATGCGCAAGCACTTCCAACGCATGGAGCGTAACAGGTACCTGCCTTCCAGTTTTGTTGGTCACGGATACGACGGCTGGCTCGAGACTAGCCTCACGGACCTGTCTCTGGTCGTTGAGGACCCGAAACTCCTCTCCCTCATTATTTCTGCCGGAACTGCGGCAGGCAAGGGTCTTTTGGGAAAGATCATCAACACTGTGACCGGGCTCGGAGAAGTTCTTCTCCGGGACATCAATGCCTACACCAGTGGCCGTGACTCTCAGGAGGGTCTGTTCCAAGTCCCGCTCGCTGTCGAAGAGCTGTCCAAGCACCGGAACGGCCCGCGTAACTTCATCCTCGACACGGCCAACGCAGTCAACTCGGACGGATCTCGCAAGTACCACCTCGACATCAAGCTCAACACCCTGGTCACCAAGGTCCTGTTCGATGAGTCCGGTAGCAAGCCCCGCGCCGCCGGCGTGAGCTACATCGAAGGATCCAGCCTCTACCGCGCCGACCCGCGCGCCAGCTCGACCTCCAGCACCGCTCCCCAGAAGTCCATCAACGCGACCAAGGAGGTCATCATCTCGGCCGGCTCGTTCAACACGCCGCAGCTCCTCAAGCTCAGCGGCATCGGCCCGAAGGCGGAGCTCGACTCGTTCGACATCCCCGTCCTCGTCGACTCTCCCGGCGTCGGCGCCAACCTGCAGGACCGCTACGAGACCACCCTCGTCGGCGAGACCCCCACCGATTTCACCATCACCCACGACTGCACCTTCCTGCGCACAGACGACGACCCGTGCCTCAAGCAGTGGCAGGATCTGCCGGGCCCCTCGCTCAAGGGCACCTACGCCACCAACGGCATCGCCATCGCCATCGTCAAGAAGTCTTCCTCGGCCGCAGAAAGCGATGATCCCGATCTTCTGATCTCCGGCGCGCCCGCCTACTTCACCGGCTACCACCCCGTGAGCACCCCCCTTCCCCTCCCAACAATAAAAAAGAAACATTCGCACTAACACCTCAACACAGGGCTACGCCGACCTCTCCCTCAAGGACGCCCGTCACTGGGCATGGATCGTGCTGAAGGCGCACTCGCGCAACAACGCCGGCACCGTGACGCTGCGCTCCTCCGACCCGCAAGACATGCCGTCCATCAACTTCAACTACTTCGACACAGGCGTCACGGCCGACGGCGCCGACGACAAGGACCTGCAGGCCGTGTACGAAGCCATGCAGTTCTCGCGCCAGATGTTCGACGACCTCGTCCCGCTGCAGGGCGACTTCGAGGAGGTGTGGCCCGGCCCCAACGTCACGACCGAGGAGGGCATGAAGGAGTTTATCAAGAAGGAGGCGTGGGGTCATCATGCGGTGAGTAATGGACTGACACACGTTTGGTGCCGTCGTAAGTGCGTTGGGGCTAATTTTTTCTTTCTCAACAGTGCTGCACGGCCGCGATCGGTGAGGACGGAGACGAGAAGGCTGTGCTTGACTCGAAGTTCCGCGTCAGGGGTGTGGATGGGCTCAGGGTTGTGGATGCCAGTGTCTTCCCTAAGATTCCTGGCTTCTATATCTCTGTCCCTGTCTATATGATCAGTGAGAAGGCTGCTGAGGTTATTCTGGAGGATGCGGCTTAGGCATTCGCTGTGGAGGGATCTGCGTATTGCGTCATAGTTGATGGTAGTTGCGTAATCTAGAGGAGTACGTGCCTTGAATCATGATATTCTCACATCCGCCGTGAAGACCGTGCGGGTGAATTGCGGCAATGCTTTTCCGCATTTCCACACCAGCAAGCATCATTGGAGCAAGTTTCGTTAGAAGAAACATTCACGCCGGCGTCTTGAATTTTGCTATGATCGGACGGCAGAACGCGCCTCCGGACTTTCCAGTGACCGTGTTTTCCAAGTCATGTATGGCCAACATTGTTCGTCATTGACGGCACCCCAGCCTCAAAGGCTGGAAGGGACTCATAGAAGACATATCGATCTCCTTGGGGTTTACAAGTGTTGTGCTTTAATGCTCCCAAGAAAGTGACGTTTTATCTACACTTGGACCGCTAGACGTACGTATGCTAACTTGAATATCTCTTCCCAACTCTCCATCTTGAGAGTGTGCCATTGGCTGAACATGCTCCATTATAGGAGAACATACCCTTTGACTACGGGCGTTAAAATACTGGGCATAGGGCTGGGGACCTGGCAGTCGAAGCCGAATGAAGTGAAACATGCCGTGGAAACAACTCTGAGGGCCTGGTACTGCCATATCGACTCAGCGGCAGCGTATAAGAATGAAGCGGAAGTGAGCGAGAGGATCCGAGCATCTAGTGTGCTCAGAAGTGAGATTTGGCTTACAACCAAGCTCTACAACCAATGGCACACTCGCGTCCAGGAAGCTCTTAGAAGCTCTGTACGGTTACTCGGTACTGACTATGTGGATCTCTATCTCATCCATTTGCCATTATTGACAGACTCGATGGACTTGAAGAAGCATCTGCCAGACTGGGACTTTGTGAATACGTGGGCGGAAACGCAGAAAATTCCAGCGACCGGTAAGGCCAAGAATATTGGTGTTTCCAACTCTGGCATTGGAAAGACTCCTTCGAAGTTCATCATGAAAGGTAAAGTATCCCGCTTGAACCTTGGCCACTAGCACGGTTGATCACTATCCAAGATTAACCCAGCGAGGAACCAAAACGATCTCCATTCTGACAATCCTTCCCCAAAACTGGTGGTGTACAGCACAAGCAAGGGAACACACAGCACCGGATACTCTTGCTGCCCGTACCGTATGTCAGATTCTCTCTTTAGAGTGTGCGTCAAATTCATCCTTCACGCCATGTCTGCATGTGAGTCTACGGTCAATAATTGTAATAGATTCGTGAGCTTCGTTCATATTTGAATCACAGGAACTCAGATGTTTTGCGGTGGTAGGTTGGATTGCATGTGATAGCAGGGTTGGAACAATGGAGAAATGGGACAGGTGTATGTACAATTTATTCTCTATCCAAGCATGATCTCGAACCCCTCTACAATGTCCGTCAGTGCTCAAAGAGTATCGTCTGCAACCCCCACAAGCGTGCCAGTCTTCATCACCTCGGCAAAGCCCTTAGGCGCGTCTTCGGCGTAGAAAAGGGATTCGCTCTTCCTGCTCCTTGTGATAACATCAATGGCATACGGGAACATCTCCTTCTCGTACTCGGTAATGGCCTCGGTGGTAATACCATACTTTTGCAAGCTGAGTGCAAGGTAAACTGAGTCGCGCAATGCGCAGTTGGCTCCGTCCCCAACGAAGGGGGTGGTGACATGAGCTGCATCGCCAATCAGAGCAACACCTGGGACGGTTTCCCAGTTCAACGACTCAGAGGGGAAGTAGTAAAGGTGCCAGGGCCAGAAGGGGCCCTCGGCCTTCTCAATGATCTCCTTGAACTCTGGGACAAGGGTGCCGAATTGGTCGTCCTGCAGAAGGAACTTCTTGACCGCTTGCTCATCCCTGAAGTCAACGAGCTTGCCAGCGAAGTCTTCGTCGCCCTCGAACCCCATATCCACCCTGTAATGGCCATCTCCTTGCGTTTGGTTGAACATGTGTTTGCCTTTACCCATGACGATCATGGGACCTTCTTTGGCCATGGATTTCATCTTCGGGTAGAAAGGGTTGGACGGGTTAATCTTTCCCGAGAGGTAAACATGGCGCGTGAAGATAGGCTTCACTGGATGGACCTGGAAAGCTTTGCGTCAGCAGACAGTCGTTTTCATGGGGATAGAAAATGCATACCAGATGCCGAATTTTGCTATTCACACCGTCGGCTCCAACCACCAGTTTAAACCCTGACCTTGTGCTCCCGTCGGCGAACTTCAGGACAACTTGCCCGTCTGCGCCTCTCTCAGCACTTTCAACCGCGGTATCCCAGACGACTTTTCCTTTGGGATTGCGGTAAGGAGCGCCTGCCGCAGCTTGAACCGATCGATCTCGGGTGCGTCGCGGCCCTCTCCCCACGCCGTCACTTGCTTGCCGTCAAAATCATACACCTCATGTATGGTAGCAGGTCCATCTCGGGACATTCGCTTGAATTCATCGTAAACGCCGGCTTCTCTCATGGCACGCTGTCCACTGCCCGGGTGGAGATCAAGACAGCCTCCGCGGGGAGGAACATGCTCGCTGCCGCGTTCGTAGACGATGTAGTTGCCGAGGCCCTTGCGCTCGAGAATGGCAGCTAGTGCAAGTCCGGATGGGCCGCCGCCAACGATTGCGATTTCGGGAGTCATGATTTGGTATTGGGTTGGGAGATTTAAGTTGCAGAGGTAATAACCAGATGGTCGATAAAATGGACCAGTTGTTCAACCTGGATTTAATACACATGGCTAGTCAAGGCCAACTACATGATGCATTGCGAGAGGTGCTCAGCGGGCGGACTTCGGGCCGCGAGGCTCTGCGGAAGGCTTGCGGAAGGCTTGCGGATGTAAAGTGTGCCCATCTTGCGGTATGCGGGTCGGCGCTTGGAGGCCGTTGCTGAACTCATGATCGTAATCTCGGCCTCGGCCGCTTTAACTAGGCGAAAAGGGGCACATGCAGAGACGGTATGAAAAATAGTGGTGTTTGAATGTATGAGATCTTGTATCGTGCATACACGTAAGCATAAAATTTGAGTACAAGATCCGGTAACTCTAAATTGGCGGATCTTCGTCAAGGATGCAGCGTATACTTGGTTTTTACCCCGACATGTCGACTATGCTTATAATTGCCTCAACTTCCAATTACAATCTAATTATTGTAATACGGAAACTTATGCGCCTGTAATAATGGGTTGCCAGTGTATGTTGACACGTTCTTGGCCGCTGGCTTAATGCACCAATTAGGGGATCGTTGTCGTTCTTTGCGGAGAGTGTTGTTCTCGAAATCACGCATCACGGAGTTCGGCATTCGCACTGTGCGGCTCGTACGAACCGGAGGATTATCGTTAGAATCCCCGAGTATATATAGGTCTCTGCGCCGTGGTTATTGCGGAGGCGGAGATAAGGCGGAGCGGCATTTCCGCCGGCGTGTCGCTGCAAACAAGTTGCGGCGTTATTATTCAAGCTTATTTTGCGGCTTCTCCGCCGCTTTCACCTCCGCACCTACGCCTGCCATGTCCGGCCCCCCGCACCCATCCGCCAAGCGAGCTCGAAGCGACGATGGCGATAATCTGCAGCACCCATCCGGTAGGAAAAAGGCAGTGCGCAAGCGTGCAGCGGTAGCTTGCGAGGAGTGCCGCATCCGCAAACGGCGATGTGATGGCGCAGTCCCCGCGTGCGGTGGTTGTGCTCGACGCAAGTCAGAGTGCATCTACTCCGCCGACGTTGAGGCTAGAGTGTGGCACAGCAGGTAGGAATGCTCTCAGGATAGCGGTGTAATTCACTAATGATCATCACCAGTACCATCCAGTCATTGAGGAATCGTCTACAGGAGCTGGAGGCGGAGGAATTGCCGCCACGGGAACCCCGCACGAACACAGTTTCGCTGTCCATTTGGGCGTCCGGGAGCATCAGCCCGTCCCCGGACTTAACAACCGCGCCAAATGCGGGAGTGAACAAGAGCCCGGGCCCGCCTGCGGAGGCCTCCGTCCGACCCCCATCCATTCCACCGGAAAAACCCCCGGACTCGGGCTTCGCTCCATCATCTTTCCGAGCGAGGAATGAACAGGATGCATCTCCGCTGCCCTATATCGAGCCACGCAGCTTCGAGAAGATGATGGAGCCGCTGATCGGCGAACAAGGTTACTCTACCAAAGCCTCCATTGGCTGGCCTGTGGGCCCTGCAAATTCCGTGCCTGGTGGCGGCCAAAACGCGAAACTGCGCTGCACGTGCGACCTCTCATTAGATACAGCAGACTGGTCTTTGCCTCTACGTCGGGCCTCAGACGCGTTAGTGGATGCCTACTTCTCCAGGTTCCATCGCATGTACCCTTTTCTTCACCAACCCACATTCCGGCGCCAGTACGAGCGGCTGTGGACACTGGATTCAAGTGTTGCAGGCCAGCACATAATTTCCTGCTCGGGCCTTTGCCGGCAAAAGAGTAGAGGAAAGCTTTTCCCGGCCATGTTGCATGCTGTCTTCGCCCTGGCTAGTCTTACCATTGATCCCGGCTCACCCAGAGAGAGCGCTCGCCGAGCTGAGGCATTCTTCCGTCATGCTCAAGCGGTGGACCTCTTGAATGTGCCTGATGATGAGGTTGGAATCGAACTGGTTCAACTGGGACTGCTCATGGGCTTCTACCTACAAAGCACCGAGAGGTTCTCCAGATGCTGGAACATCACTTATCTGACCCTACGAATTGCTAAGAACATTGGATTGGAGCTTAGTATCAGCGATCCCCGCAGAAGGGACTTTTTTACGTGGCGTCCGACCCAATTGGATTGCGAAATGAGAAGTCGCGTATGGCATGGGTGTATTGTGTTGGAGAGGTATTTATCCTTCTCCGCATCTCTTTGTCTCTCCCACCGGCGCCCATCTGGTTCAGACTTTCTCGGCCAGCGCCCCAATTACTCCCCTGGCAGGCGATGTGTCAGAGTCTATGCAGCTGCCCCGCATTACTTTGAAATAAAACTCTGACTGAGCTCAACAGGGAAGTAGCCATGTCTTTTGGGTGTCCCTCAATGGTCACAGCAAGTGATACAAAGAGCAAACTGCCTGAAGCGATCGATGATTCTCGATTGAGCAGCGAGCCGGGAAAGTGGAACTCCCAGCCAAAGGGTCATCCCAGCATGTTGGAAGCTTATATCCAATGTATCAAGCTTTACAACATCCTTGGGCGAGTATTAAACCGAGATGAGCCGCAAGGTTTGTCGTCTGCTAGAGACAGCAAAGCAATACTGTCGGAGGCTGCGACAAAGGTTCAAGCCATTTTGGAACTTGACGCATCGATCATGGAATGGCGGGATTCATTGCCTGACTATGTCTGTTATCATCCTGACTCTGCAAAATGCAACCAAGCGGGGGGCATAGCTGCAGACGAGCTTCCAATTCCGTCCGCTGACCTCTTCGTCCAAGCGAAGAGGCTTTACCTAAGGTATTAGTGTATCCTAAGCTTGTGGAACTGAACTAAAGTGGTGTAGATTCCTACACATCCGTCTGCTTATTCTGCGTCCTGGCCTGGAGCTTCTTTTTAAGAGGCAGAGACGGGAAACAGCAAAGCCCCCCCAACGGCCACTTGAAGCAAAACTTGAAGATGTGCTGATCAGCAGCATTGCGGCACAGTGCGTCATCACTACTCAAAGCTTTATTCAGTTCCTGGACTCTGAGATACGATCAAAACACCTCGTGGCTTGGTGGTACGATGTGAGCTGTAAGTGCTAACAACGCTAGCTTGCTGAGGATCATACTGACCGCATACGACGTGTAGACTTGCACAGCTGTGCGAGCACACTTTTGATGGCTCAGTTATGCACCTTTAGCGATAGCACCATCACGGATAAGTCTCTGTCAACCACCTGGGATCAATGCATGCAATGTCTTTCTGGATACACAGAGATGAGCATGATCGCCAGAAAGTCCCTACGTCTTCTTCGAGAGAGCGCAACCCGAATGCTCCCGGAAGATCATGTTCATTCAACAGAGTTGGAGAGCAACGGAGTGACCAGTCATCCCATCGACAGCAACCAGAAGGCGAATGAGCTGCATGGAAGAAAACGATATCAACAGATCCTCGCCAATGCTGAAATGCCACATCCGCAGATCACTCAGAGTCCAGAGAAGTTGGTTCAAACAGGAGAAGATTCGCAAGAAGATGCGTCGGGACAAACATGCGACATTCCGCCTTCCGCTGCCCGGGTCCAACAGGGGATGGATTGCACTCTAGAAGACTCCATTTCTTGGGATGGTCTCGCTGGCGGATTTTGGGCTTCTGATTCCGCGGAGGCTTCGTACTGGTTTTTGAACCCGTTCTTCTCCCAGCTGGACAACTTGCCACTTAACATTGACGGCATGAATGTCATATCGTAGTTCACTTTCGATAATGATCTAGAATTGATAAAGCTAGTGCGATTGGCTCCGTCATCAACAACCTATCAACACAATCTAGACTTTGTTACATTTATGGGGTTTAGCTATCTGCCTGTCATTGCGCAAGACACCGTGTGCGTCTTTATTTGTCATGAAGCCACTGCCGAAACCACAAAACTGCCGCATTCTTTGCCCTCTCTAAGCCCTTCATCTCAGCGGGGTTTGTGGGATCGCCTCGCACGGCGAAACCATGCTCAAGCCCCGGAAAATGCTGGTAATCATAGGCAATATCCAAGGTAGGAATGACTTTGTTGCAATGCGCTTTCAGCTCCGCTGTGAACACCATATCCACTTCCGGGGCCAGGATCTGGACTGGGACACCAACGCTTTCGATCTCCTGCTTCTCGAGGAAGGTTGGATGAGCGGTGGAAATGCAGTCGACCAGCTGGTTGCCCTTGGCTCCAAGACGGAAGACAGCCCAGCCGCCGAAGCAAAATCCGATTGCTCCAACACGATTGTACTGAGAGCGTAGGACTCTCGCACAGTCGAGGATCTCCGGTTCCCGTATAGCCTTGGAGTTGCGAGCCATGAAAGATGGAAGATCGATTTCGCCCCATCGACTCTGGTCCGAGATGATCTCGGCCGGAATGACTTCACTGCCGAAGCTGTATTGACAGTCAAGATTAGCATATCTTTCCCTAAATGACCTGGAGTGGACTTACAAGTCGGGGACGTAGACGGTGGCATCAGCCTCCTTAGCGTAATGATCCGCCAGGATTCGTGTGTTTGAGAACGTCCATCCGAAAAGGTCGTGGATGATCATGATGGCCACACTCTGGTTTGACCCCGTGACATAGCAGTCACGCCCGCCAAGTTTGGCATCTCGGCCTTTTGGTGTGGCATTCCATTGGAAGCCCTTAAGACAGCAATCACCCATGTTGAAAATGCAAACTGCTGTCAGCTGAAGCCGGTAGGTGCTGAGTGCGGGGTGAACACGTAATGCTTGGAGGTGCACGAGAACGGGTCGGGGTGTTGAGAGCACATAAAGCGTCGGCCGTGGCCGTACTTTCGGACTTTTTCGGACCCCGCCGGACAGCAGCACTGACGCGGATTAACAACCACGACGCGTCTTTGTCACGGCGGAAGCTATCCGCCTTAACTCCGCAATCAGATACCACAGTGCTTTTCGGGCCGAACGTGGCAGGCTTGGAAACAGTGACACCGTATGCCTAAGCTTTTGTTCATGTATTAACGCAGTGAGTTCTCGGGGGCATCAGTTGTCGAAGTTTGGTAGGAGAACAGCATCTGGTGAATTTAACTCAAATCAGCCTCTTTACGACGATTCGGCCCACCTCACCTATGGATCGAGACAATGACTGTTTCACGTTCGGAAAGCTCACCTATGCCAACGGAAAGCCGACACTCATTTGATGAGGAGAAGCTGTCCGAAACAACACCACAAGAAACAGGGGAGCAAACAGGCTGGCATGGGCCACAGGACCCAAACAACCCGCAGAATTGGCCGCTTTCGAAGAGGTATGGCCATGTTGCTCTTGTCAGTATCCTCACGCTTTTGATGTAAGTTGAACGAGCTCCGAGGCAGCGACGGATGGTTCTAAATGCTGGGCTCTCAGGAACCTCTCGTCCACCATATATGCGCCTGGTGCCAAGCTACTCCGAAATGACTTCGACATCCATAGCACCACGGTCAGCACGCTCACGACAAGCATCTACATGCTTGGCTTAGTCGGCGGTCCGGTCATCGTGGCCCCAATGTCCGAGATGTTCGGTCGGCTCCCCATCTATCATGTCTGCAATGCAGTGTTCTTGGCCTTCACCATCGCCTGTGCGAAGAGCACCGACACCGGAATGTTCCTCGCGTTTAGACTCCTGGCTGGTGCGGCGGGCTCTGCTCCGCTCACCATTGGAGGAGGGACAATTGCAGACCTCATACCCAAGGAAAAACGGGGTGTAGCGATGGGAATGTTTGCCTTAGGGCCCACACTGGGCCCGAGTCTGGGACCCATCGTGGGTGGTTTCATTTCACAGTCAATCGGTTGGCGATGGACATTTTGGGTACTTGCGATTGCGGTAAGCATTTGTCACATCTCACCCTGGTGCCGTTTGGCTGGGATCTGACCAGTCACAGCACGGCACGGTTGCGTTGGTTGCCCTTGTGTACATGCGAGAAACCTTTGCCAAAGTCCTTCTGGAAAGGAAAGCCAAGAAACTTGCGGCGCCGGCAACAGTCAGGCCCGAGAAGAGCACAAATGCAAGGCAGTTGCTCCTCGCCTCATCCATTCGACCCCTTATGATGCTGATCTTCTCCCCAGCGGTCTTCTTAATATCACTGGCAGTTGCCTTTTCGTTTGGGCTATCTTTCCTACTTATAACTACTTTCTCCTCCGTCTTTCAAGACCAATATGGCTTTTCTCTGGGCATCTCTGGTCTCAGCTATCTTGGTATGGGGTCCGGAATGCTAGTCGCCGTAACTCTCTTCAGCTTCACCAGCGACAAGGTTCTCCGCTGGCATGTGGCGAAAGGCTTCGTTGAGCCCGAGAACCGCTTGGCAATGATGGCCGCATTCACGCCAGTCATGCCAATTGGATTCTTTTGGTACGGCTGGGCTGCTGATGCAAAGACACATTGGATCGTGCCCATTATCGGAGCCGCTTTTATTGGATTCAGTAGTCTGTTTATCATGGTGAGTATGTGTCTTTGGGCGCAAAAAGAATGTTTCTGACCATCGTGACGTAGATGACGGCGCAGATCTATCTCGTAGACGCCTTCGGCCCCGCACAAGCCGCCTCTGCACTTGCAGCGTTGACGATGCTGCGTTCAGTATTTGCTGCCTTTCTTCCCATGGCAGGGCCTCCTCTATATGACGCACTCGGATTGGGATGGGGAAATGCGATACTGGGATTCCTGGCTCTAGCCTTCGTTCCTGTTCCAGTCCTCTTTTACAAATACGGGACGGCGTTGAGGCAGAAATTTCCCCCAAGATTCTAGAGAGCGCTCTGCATCTGAAAAGCTCAACCGACTCTCTTTGTACGCCGCAAAAAAATAGCAGTAGCCTATATATGATCTGTAATTCTTTTAGTGGAATTATATAAACGTAATGATGAACTCTCGTTTACTCTAAACGAACAAGAAAATCAGCCTCAAAAAAAGAGAAGGAATAGAATACTTCGATGGAGAATATACTGTCTCTGATAATTTTTAATACACTGCACTGCTGGCAAACGCCAGAGACACGCTGTCACCAGGTAAATGATTTGCCAAAGCCGGGTGCCTTCACATAGGCAAGATGGATCTCAGAATGACCGAATCGTTGAACTCAAGCATCTATCCAGAAGGGGTTGCAGCAGCAGACTGTGACAGTTAACCCAGCAGGGAATCATCCAAGGTCAATGAAAATGTGCTCCCTTATATTGAGAGCTATACCATCGCCGAGGGACCTCGTTACATCCCTACCAATTGCGGCCGTAGGAAGATCCCCAATGCCATTCTTCATGATCTCGTCAAAATACTACTGCTAGCGACAGAGGGACATACCGTGGTGTTGTTGACGTTGCTGTCACCATGTTTCATTTGGAATCTCCGTGTCTACCAGCTGGGGAACCTTGATTGCTGCTTCAGCGGTGCTGCAGCTTCGCTCGCGTCTGCCTTATGAAGATATGGCGACGTTTACATAATTCTCATTTTCATGTGCTGGAGTCCATTTCTCGATGATTCCTTGCAATACAGATACCGCTTTATGGGCAACTGGATACAGATGCCCCATCTCGGTAATGGTAGAGATGCATTCTTCGAGAAGTAGACTATGATTCTGATCATGTCAAGTTGACAAAATGAATGGTGGCGGCAATGGAATTCCAATAGACGGTATTCACCGGCACCTACTTGATGCTGTAGTACTGCTTGTATCATACGCAAGCTTTGTAATGTTGGTTCCAGCAATCATGCAGGTCTTTATGGAGTTTAGTGGCGCATCCCATTCCTTGAATAAGCCTGAAACGATTCTCAACACTGCGGGAATGGATGGTGGACAAGAATAAGGGTTATATAAAATTCTATGCTATCTGGTTGGTTCATTGACGGTCTGGTGGACTGGCAGAGAAATGCTTATTGCAACGTCAGAACGCGAAGAGAAAGTAGGACATCCACTAGCCTAAAGAAGCTTGCTCGGAAGTGTTTGATACCATCTCTAGAGCTGTATCCGTAGAAAGACCTCCTAGTCAAGGACAAGTAGATGCGAACGTTGCCACGCCCAGAATTAGTCGAGTAAACGAAAGACAATGGGCTCCGGCTCAGGTGAGCCCTCCGCAGCAGCTCTAGCCCTTTGGCTGATTTCTACTTCGTCAGCTGGTAGTATTCGCATTGACCTCATGGATTTGAAGACGGAATTGACCTTCGGAATACTGAAATAGGCTGGTGGACCCAAAACACTCATCATTCCCATTATCACATCCCAACAGGCCGCCTGCAGATACAGTAACCTCGTCCATGGCCGTGGGGAAGTTTTCCAATGTACTCCGTATATGGATTTGAGGCTGATATGTCTCTACTATTATTCTCGAATTCGAAGCTGCTGTGGTGTGACAGAGGGGACCCTCGGAAGTTGCTGGGCTGGGCTTGAGAATTGTCTCTCTTGATGACTCTCTGCGTCCACCATCAATAATAGTTTCACTATCATGTTCATAATCTTCTCATATCGAACCTGTGTCTCCGTTAGACTACCCCCTAACAAAGCTCTTCAAGACTGCAATATGGCACCGTAGCTCTTTGTTAAGCATCCGCTTCCGCCGGCTCCGCTTATATTTTGCATACTGCACACTGAAATCTTCGTTCCGGTGACGGTATGCTATATATGACACTGCCTTGATCAATGGGATTGCAGCTGTGAAATTACACTTCCGTTTATTATTTTTACACGGATCGCAGCCCGCGCTGGCTAGATATTCGGGTAGAGCTACAGAACAAGCTTTGCGACAGAATGCGAAACTAGCACAACTAGAGTGGCGACTCCGCAGCCCTGGGGAATCTTGATCTGCCATGGTGATTGTTGATACCTCTCTGCGTGGGTTAAACGTTTGGTCGAACGGCCGGCTGTTGCAGCGAAGTGAGTGACTATTGTTCCACTTCCACGAAGGAATCTTATTTTCCCGTAAAACGGCAAATTCTCTAGCGAAATCAGTGTTCGGCATTGGAGCACTGCCATTGGCTCATGACTGCTTCTTGTGAGGCGCCACATCTTGGAATGCCCCGCCCTTCGGAAAAGCGGCAACACATTTTTCGTTTTCCATACTTCTGGCCAACACAACCCATGGTGTAAACTCCAATCCACCACTTCTGAATTTAAGCGGATGTTTCCAGTAGCGAAACTGATGAATAAGATGCCGTCAATGCAAAAAAAAAAAAAAAGAAAGGTAGAATTCAATGGGCTATTGATACTTGAACAAATCACCCACGCCAGACCGCCTCGATCACTGCGAAGAAGTTCTGTTGCGGGTTCGCCTTCACGTTGGAGACTTCGAAGCGCTCATCCGCAAGCTTGAAGATGTTCTTCCAAGCATCAACCGGACGCTCCTTTGCGTTGAACAACGCCATCAACCTCAGATCCGTTGCCGTTCCCATCTGCTGGATGGACCGCGGCAGAGCCGGGCCATCGCCAGACTCGTCATGGCTGCCGATGTACTCGAAGAGCAGCACGCGGGCGCCAGGCTTCAGCGATGGCACCAGGGCACGCAGGATCTTGGCGGCTTCCTGGTCGGGCCAGTCGTGCAAGATCATCTTGAACATGTAGACGTCCGCCTCGACCGGCTGCGGCTCGAAGAAATTGTGCTCCATGAAAGTCACGCGGTCCTTGAACTCTGCTGGTACGCTCGCGTCGAACTCGGACTTGACCTTTGACAAGTCCTGCACCGTGACAGTAAGATCGGGGAATTCGCGCGCCAACACGACTGCATCGTGGCCTGCTGAGCCGCCAACCTGTTGATTGATGTTAGCCGGAACTGAAAAGAGGCCTGTAGATCAGTTTAATACTTACATCGACGACTTTGGCTTTTCCAACAGACTTCCAGTCATGAGCATCCAGCACCACTCCTTCGAGGTGGAAGATTTCCTTGACGTAGCGCATGAACTCGACGAAGTTCCTCGACCGCCACCCCTTCTTCTCGCCCTCGCCGTCCTTCTCGAGAAGATCCCACGAGTTGGCATGCTGCCCGTAGATGCCACCGCTGTGGAAGAGCGCGAAGGCCGTCTGGCTCATATCCTGCGTCAGCTCGGGCTTGCCGCGGTTGTAACGCTCCAGCGCCTCGTTCAGAACCATCATCGGGGCGCCAGCGTCATCAAGAATGGTCGAGGTGAGGGCCCGCAGTCCAGAGCTGCGAGCCAGCGCCGCCGAGCGTGACGTGTGCTGCACGCGAGTCGTCTTCTTGCCGGGCTCCGTCTCGGCGAAGATCCGCAGGGTTGCACCGTGCTGGATCACACGCTTGACCACGTCCTCAGGCAGGGACACGTGCTGCGCAATCTCGGCGTAGGATGCGGAGCCCTCCAGGGGCACAGCGGACCAGAAGTTGAAATAGTTCAGGACGTTGAGGCAGGCAGCGTCGGGCATGCACTTCGCTTGGAAATTAGCACGGTAGGTGGCTTTTGTGCATGGGAGGACTTACGCAATGCACGTAGTTGAAGATGCTCTCGCTTGGACCCTGCGTAAGGTACCACATGTCGTTCAGGTTGTCCAACAGCGCCTGGCGAATCATGAAGATTTCCGGTGACAGATTCGAATAGCTGGTAGGGCTATCCGCCGCAAAGGTGGGTGCCGGGACATTGTTCTCCTTGAGGTATTTGGTCAAGGTCTCAGAGAGCTCAGTAATCTTGGCCGCGAGGCCATTGAGCGTCGGCTGTGCGTCTGTCATTTTGGAATTGAAAGAACACAAAAAGAATTGAATTGCTGTCTAACGTCCATTTAGGCAGAAGACAAGGCTATTTCTACTGCAGAGTATCAGGGAAGTACAGCTCTCGCTAAACAAGATTCTGAACCCGAGTTGTCCGAGGACTCCGCAATCGGACCTGCGTCACCTGCGATTTCGTTAGAGAGGAAGGTAGCAGGGAACTAAGCCGTCGACTTACCTATCTGATAAGATTCCCCACCTGCCCCACGCCGCCAAGCACCTATAGCTTGCCACCCCTGGCTTGGCGGATTCCAGATGAGAGGGAGGGGCCGTTTGGATCATCTGATAAGATCGCTTTATCTATGCAGCCCCATGCTTAGCGTAACGTGAGGCCGGCGGATTTCCCCCTGCGTTGATATTGGAGTGGGGTTGCGAAATGAGTACTGTGTAGAGGATGCAGACAATCATTGTTCCTCGGTGCTAAATATAGTCGGCTCCGCGGAAATGTCCCGACCTTAATCGTACATAGTTGACGTAACTTCGCACAGTACAAAAATCCCCCCCGGCCCGCGATTCACGAGAAACTGTTCGTACTTCGCACCTGTAGCCTTTTTGCTGGCCTGGACTTCTTTGGAAAACCGGATTGGTGCTACTGTACAAAAAACCACTGATTTTCCCATCAACCTCCAGCTCGCTCAAGCTAATGCTCGCATAGTAAGTTTGCAAGTCATGCCAAGTAGCTTACGTGTCTAATCTCTTTCCATTTAGCTTTAGGCCCACAGCAAAATTTCGATGGTGGAGATGAAAAATTAAGCCGGCATGTCAGACGCTCGAACTATACAGCACGAAAATTTTACCGGGCCATCTTGATGAAGCCTCCGCATATTCGCGACGCTCCGATATTCGCTCCCTGGGCCCACCGTTGGTACCGAAAGGAATACGAGATGGGGTGTCTCCGTCTCTTTTACCAATAATACCGTTTCGCATAAGACAAGGCTCCCCTCGGCGCTCGCAGAATCCTTCACTCGGCAGATGGTTGAAAAGTGGTGCGTCGTCTCAGAACTCCAGCAGGGGATCGGCTGATACTCGCGAGGGGTATTCCCCGCATTCCCCTCGATAAGGGTTATCGCAAGTGATGTCAGTGCAAGCGAGAGGCTAGGCTGGATAAGGCCGACGCCCGGGGCAGGTGGGCCGAGCGGACAAGCGAAGCTTCCCCCCTCCAACATCGTGTGTTGTCCACACACGACAGCACCGCATCTCTCTTCTTCACCATCACAGTTCAGCGTTGATCTTGCCGCATCCGTTTTCACCGCCCTGTTACGTTTCTCAGGGACATCAGAGTCCTGTATTGACTCCTCGGCGGACCTGTACTCATATTCAGTTGTACCCCTTATTCGGCTCTCCTACGTGTCACTCAGGCGCGGACCGGCCCTTTCCACAAGTCCGTGCGCTATTCCTGTTCCTGCTCTACGTTTTGTGCTCTTCTATTTGGAACCGGCTCTGGATTCGGAAATCTACTTTCAGTACGCCAATTCAATCACACTCTACTCAATGTCGCCGTTCGAATCCCCCCCGCATGTTCATATTCACGGCCGAGAACCGACGCTTGACCAGCTCGTCAGAGAGCCTGTTTTGATGGGATGGCGTGACCCGATGAATGGACAGTACCAGCACGTGGGATGCCTGCAGGACACTGGACAGTCGAACAGGGGGAACCTCGTCATGTGGATCGGACGGTCCTCGACCCACGGCGGACAACGTCTCCTCATCAACTTCTGTCTTCCGTTCAGCATTCGATCCACGCTGCACAGATCCAAGAAAGAAATGTTTCTGGTCGTCCCGGCTGAGCGCCTCCATATGGATCTCCGCCGCGTGGACGCCGATGGGCTGCCGGAAGGTACCCTTTCTCAGCTGAAAGGTGCTGGACCGGCAGCCTTAAGAGAAGGTCTCTTGCAGGCACGCTTTTCCCTCAGCACCCCTGCATATGTGGTCATGCCGAAGCTTCGAAGGCCGTTGGCGACACCTTTGACCGGTGTGCCCTCCAGGCTGATGTCATCGATGAGGTCTTTGTCCGGCGTTCGAGAGTTCGATGTGTACTTGTCCCGCGGCACTGTCGAGCTCGAATTGCAAGTTATCCGCTCCATGCTTAACCAAGGTGATGTCGAGACGCCGGAACTGGACTTGAATGCAACATTCAGCGGAGGATTCGGTGGCGGGAAGAACCTATGGCAAAGCTACCCTTGCGAAGAGAAGGAAAATTCATCCTGGAACCCGCTCATTGATAATGATCCTCCATCGTATGAGAAGATGGCCATGCATGCAGACGTCCACGCAGACCCGTGCGCCATTTTGAAAGAGACCAGGCAACGTCTCTGCAAGAAGCCCGCCTCTGAGAATCTATCGGGCGGTGTACTCAGCCGCGTCAGACCTTCTGCAGAACCTGCGCCTACGCGGACCTTGGAGCCAGAGACAAAAAGGATTCCCGGTATGCATGGCCACAAGCGTAAAGTCAGCGAAGCTATTTCAGATTACGAAAAACAACACTTGGGGAAGCGCGATTCCGGCGAAACTACACCGGAGAAAGTGAAGGTCGAGGCCCCGGCCACGGCCCAGAGACTTGCCCCAACCCATCAGAAGCCAGCTGGTCCTCAACCCTACCGCCATTCTTCTGGCCCAGCGGCGCCGTACAACATCCCCCTCGCCGGAAAAAGCAAGACGGTCAACGAACTGGAGCGCTACAAAGAACTCTCCATCTCCCGCTCCGCAGCCGCCGCCACCGCCGGACCCCCCAACACCACCACAGCACCCGCCCCTCCCGCCCACAGGACAGCATACCACCACAACCGCGCCACCTCGAACCCCCTCCCCCAACCCAAACCCTCATCCGCACCCCTCCCCCCGCTCCCAACCCCCCCACCCTCCGCCTCAGCCGACGACCACGACACGGCCTCCACGCCCCTCCACCTCCGCGCCGCCGTCATCGAGTGCCTGCACGCCCGCGACGCGCACTCGTCGCTGTCCGACCCGACGCCGCTGCACACGCCGCACCTCTTCCTCGAGCTGGCCGAGTTCCTCAGCGCGGCGTCGCGCATCGACCCGCGCGCACACGAGACGCACAGCGCGCTGTTACTTGCCCTCGGCGCCGCGGCCCGCGAGGGCGACGTCGGCACGTTTGATGCGAATATGCGGCTGTGTCAGCAGCGCGTGCTGAGGGATGCGTGGGGGGCACAGGCGCATCAGCAGCGAGGACGGGCGCGTGGGCGCGGAGGGGAGGACGGGCAGGCGGAGGAGATGCTGCTGGGGGAGTGTCTGGCGCTGCTGGATTGGCTGAATGGGAGCGTGTGTAGGATTGCCGGGACGGTCATGATGGGGATGCTGGTGGGGTTGGGGGCGGGGCTGATGGCGCAGGCGCAGGCGTTTGGGGGGATGGGCGGGGATGCCGAGGAGAGGGCGAGGAGGGAGTGGGCGGAGAATCTGGCGAAGGTGAGGGCAGCGGCGTTTTGGGCGTTTGGGTAGGGGAGGGCTTTGCGGTTTGTTCACCGGCGGGTATCAGTGAGGTATTACTCTTTTTACTACTGACGAGGGGTTAGGTGTCTGGGCAGAGATCTTGGATGATTGGTCGAAGTAATGAAGTACGGTAATGAAGAATGGAATGGGTAAGGAGTACTACGCGTAATGCTTAAACAAGTAGAAGTAAAGAAGGTTCGATTATTTTTAGAGAGCTATTTCCTAATATACCTTAATGCAAATATATTCTATTAAAAAGACCTATTACTGATCGACGTACTGGGTAGCTTACGGGTTACGATTTTAGAGAATTAAATTCAAGTGATGGATGAGTATATATTGGTAATGGTGAGTCGTAATCGTATAGTTTAAGCTTTCACTTATTTTCTTCTTGATTACCTAGTAAATCTGTGCCAGCAGCGAGTTTCTGCTTACAGTTATGCATTTAAGAATATCACTTGGATCTCGTCCGATTACCTGAATGCTGGGAGAATAGCGGATGTACTGTATAGTTGGACTATTGTTCGCATTCATAATGACAAGAGGTACAATATAAAGCTTATCCAATTGTAATTCTTTCATGTTCTGGCATAAATGGCGGTCAAATCTGGACTTGAAACTGTCATTATCTGTCTTCTTCCAGAATGCTGACAGAAAAAAAAGGCGGTCCCCATGAGCTGTTGCGCAGCACGGACCTGGTGCCACTGGAAGTCTCCATTCAGACAATGGCCGGTAACATGCGATCCTTCGCGCGGAGAGACCTTGGAGATTAATGTCGCTTATGCAGGGGTGATCCTGCTTGACGTCGCTTGATAAACAAACAGCCGCGTCTCTCTCACATCGCACACCTGCTCTCATCAACTTTTTTTCGCCACTTTCTTCTCACAATGGCACCGGGCGCGCTCCTCCCCGAAGACGCACAACGCGATGTGGAGTTCCAGAAGGCAATGCACGGAAAGTCGGCTGAAGCGCGCCATGCCTTCTTGTCAATGTTGAAGAAGGACAACGACGCGCATCGCATCATCACTGATGAGTATGTGCAGCGCTGGGCTAACGACGAAAAGTACAAGACGGTCGAGGAGGCTCGTGAAGCCCGCAAGGCAGAGTACATGGGCCTGGTCAACAAGTAAGACCCCAATTGCCATGGCACCCGAGTACAAACAATCTGACGCACGATGCAGCTACTACGACCTGGTCACGGATCTCTACGAGGAAGGCTGGGCCCAATCGTTCCACTTCTGCCGCTTCGGCGTCAACGAGGGCTTCTTGCAGGCACTCGCTCGCCACGAGCACTACATGGCACACCGTCTCGACCTGCAGCAGGGCATGAAGGTTCTCGACGTTGGCTGCGGCGTCGGCGGTCCCGCTCGCGAAATCGCCCTCTTCTCCGGCTGCGAAGTCACCGGCCTGAACAACAACGGCTACCAGATCGAGCGCGCCACGGCCTACGCAAAAAAGGCAGACCTTTCCCATCTCGTGTCCTTCGCCAAGGGCGACTTCATGGTAAGTCCTCCCAAGATCCTCCACCACAATCAGACGCTCACACTCCTCAGCACATGGACTTCCCCGACAACACCTTCGACGCCGTCTACGCCATGGAAGCCACCGTCCACGCGCCAGCGCTGCAGGGCGTCTACGAGCAGATCTTCCGCGTGCTCAAGCCGGGCGGCAAGTTCGGCGTCTACGAGTGGGTCATGACGGACCGCTTCGACGATTCCAACGCCGAGCACCGCGCGGTGCGCCTGGGCATCGAGCGCGGCAACGGCATCGCGCACATGCGCCCGCGCGCCGACGCCGTCCAAGCCATGCGCGCCGCCGGCTTCGTGCTCGAGCTCGAGGAAGACCTCGCCGAGCGGCCGGACGCTGTCCCATGGTACTACCCGCTGTCGGGCGAGTGGCGGTACACGCGCACGCTGTGGGATTTTTTGAGTGTTGTGAGGATGTCGTGGCTCGGCCGCACGGCCATGGGCGGGCTGCTGCGCACGCTAGAGGCGGTGCGCGTTGCGCCGAGGGGCACGGCGCAGACGGCGGACGAGTTGGCGGCGGGCGCGGAGAGCTTGGTCAAGGGTGGGAAGATGGGGTTGTTTACGCCCATGTACTTTATGATTGGGAAGAAGCCCGTGGCGTGAGGCCAAGTCGAGGGTGGTGTGAGAAGATGACACTTACGGGAGATGGCTACTAATAATTCAAAACCGCTTCTTCTTCTCTTTCTTCTCGCGATTCCGACTGGAAAATCCCTTCCTTTTCCCGGTCTGGCGCTTTGTCCAATGTTGTTCACATCGACGCCCTGGCCATCAGGCCTCTCTGATCGTCACCGGCTCGGCCCGCCACGTTGAGTTTTGCGCAAGGTGCACGTCCAGCTCCGGGGTTGCATTAATTTCTCTAGATCAAAGATTGATGATCACAAGGAGCCGGCGGAACTCGTTCTTGTCGTCGTCACCGCCGCCGCATTGCTATCGCGCCGCCAGCCTGCGAGCACCGTCAGCTGGGCGACCATCAGCCGGCCCATTTTGTGAAACTTGGCTGCAATGCCGTTCAGGTCGCACGTCTTCGGTATCGCAATCGGCAAGCAAGCGAACTGACTCAAGTGGGCTCCATCAGCGAGTTTGGCACACTCCCAATTTCTGGGGGAATTGTAAGTTGCTGGAGGCTTCGCTGATTGAGAAATCGAGTAGCATTGAGAAGTGGCTGGGTAGCAGAAAGAAGAGCGACTGCAACGTAATTCCTCATGCACGCTGCATCCATCGCATTGCCAGGCCCACCCCACGTCAGCATCGTCTCACCTTGGCCCCCACCATCTCGCCTCCGTAGATAGGGCTCCGCTTACGCCGAAAATCCTGCAACTGCCTGTTCAGGATGCTTAGTCCGCCACCCCACCAGGCAACTATATGTTTTATCGCTTGAGTCGGCATGCCGATAACTTGGTAGGCACTCGCTTCTTCCATTTCTGCCTGCCTACGCTTAACGTGGCTTAGCATATTACCACGCGGCCAGTCTGAATTTTTCTATTCCTTCCGTCACTCAAAGGCCCCACTCCTTGCCCTTGTATTCGTCCTGTTCTACAGTTTCGAAGTAAAGCGCGATACCGAGCGGTGTTATTGAAGCCGCCATGGATTTCGGGTTGAGTTTCGGATCGGTCCAGACTCCAGAAACATTCGCCGGCAAGCGATAGGATTTCCCCACTTCCGGAGTATCTTCCGGGGCACGCGTCCGCCTGCTCTTTCTCTGCCTATTGTTCAAGAACCATGTCAGGTCAAAATATTGCGGGCCTTTTCCTAAGCCAAACGGTGCCAATTGGTCGTCGGCGCCGATATGTGCAGCACGATCTCCACTTCGAGGATATTTCAGTCGTTGAGCATCAGATCCTTCGTCAGCATCCGCGTGGGGGCTCCGTTCGATGCAAGTCATATTCCTGGAAGCTCGCCACAGGGGACTTGCACTTCTCCCGGATAGCGGTCATATCCACCACATCCAGCCCGGAATTCTCCATCACCAACGCCTCATTCTCCACCTCATTCGTAATCCGTTAGAGACGGCTGGGCCACGAGAATGTGTCGAGCGTGATAGTGAATGTCGTGCTGGACGGAATGCCAAATCCTGCGGCCGCTTCCAACTCAGCAATGTCTTCAATGCATACCACTGTATCATACTACACCTTCCATCGGCTGTAAGCTATCTCCGAAGAGTCGTAGTCCCCATTAGCTTCATAGGATTTCACCACGCATCTCCACAGCGTATCTCTTGTCATGAAAACTTCCTTGCCATCATTCTCGGCACCATTCGTCAACGAAGCACCGACGCAATTCAGCAGGCATCAACTAAGAAAAGGTTGAAGGAGAAGACTGGATAGCTGAGTTGCACAGCCGCCACAAATGCTGACGAGTCCCATAATATTCGCGCTGTTGCCGAAGATATCTATTCTGTGGGTTGGTAAATTCGGTATATCGCACGGAAGAAAAGTGCATCTGGCTCGTGCGAAATTCATTGGCTATGGATACTTCGTCATACTAGTGTTTTGAATATTACAACACGCATAGCAGACAGTTTCGAGAGCATTTCCAATGATTAGAATATTTGGCTGAACAAGAGGAGCTCTCTCGTATCATAACTACACGTGAAAGAATGCAGGAGACGAGCAAGACGCATGGCAAACAGAATGGTAAGAGCAGAAATAAGGTGTTCCATTACTGAACAGCATGTGAAAATTGCTGAGTAAGATTTCTAGAATAGCCAAGATCTCGGTCACCGAATTAATGGTCCGAAAGGTGCCGCAGGGCTGGTACCGTGTACGGGACGTGCCGGATCGGGAGCTCCGCTCCACGCGCTCGCAGCAAATCCGATAAAGGATCCGATCCTTCGAAATCCTCTTATCGGTACCATGTAAGATGTAGGGCTCCAGTGCCAAGGATTGGGATCCGGTATGACTGCATTCGTGGAATACTGGATGTACCACCAGCCCTCTCGCTGGTGGCTACACGGAACACCGCACCCAGGCCCACTTCGCCTTCCTGCGCCTCATCCCAAATTCAGCTCGCTTCTGCGTAAGCTCTGAAGACCCTGCTTAGCCTCCAAATTAAGAAGCATCCGGCGGCGGCTACGGCGAAGGGCGCAGAGGTCTCGTCGGCAGATGCTGCATTCCAATCATTAGTGTGTTGGTTTATTCCCCGAGAAATACTGAACTTACCCGCTTGAGGAAGATTGAATAATACTTCACTTGCGAAAGTCGACATGTTTGCTGGATGAAGTGAGTGAGTCCTTGGTCCACGAGGAGCTGGGGCCTTTTCCTCAATAAATAATCCGTATGCAACACAGCTGAACACCATCTTGACTATCTGACATAATACACGTATCGTGCCTGAAGTTCCAATAGTTCGGATGCATGCATCGATATCTTTTTTTGACCTCAGCCATTCGATAGCTTCGCTTCCTCCAGCGGCTTTGGCTGAAAGGATTCAGGTACGAATTGCTGCGGATGGTGTTGGATCAGGCCAGCGCCCGCCCCCAAAGTCAGACTTTCTGCCACATGCTGACGCTGGTAAGCCACTGCTGCCTGGTGTGTTGCTTCGATTGGTACGGTCCGTAGAATGTGACTCTGCAAGAGTGTGGATCCGTAGCTGACGCGGAATTATCGACCGGTGCGGGCAGAGAATGTTATCAATATCAATAGCTACCTCGTCCCTCGAGGTATGCTCAGCAGCCACTTTCTCACTGTTTTCACAGTGAGTTCCTTGCCTCTTCAATTATGATCCCCAATCAGACACATGCATCACTCGAGCCTCAGAGTCCCTCCGAAGTGACTGATCATGTCGTCTTGTCACTTCGCAAAAGCGTTTTGGCCACGCTTGCGGAACATCCTCTCGAGACATTTTTAGCCGCCGCATGTCTATTACTTGCCTTGTACATGGTCGACACACTTCGAACACGCTTCTTCCACTTGAACGTATTCCAGGGACCAAGCTGGGCAGCCTATACAAGACTCTGGCTATGCAAGACATTGGCATCGGGCAGCTCAGCACAGATCTTCGTGGATGTCAACAAGAAGTACGGACCCGTGGCACGCATCGGGCCAAACAATCTGGTAACAGACGACCCCGAGTTCGTGAGACGGATACTCGCAGCTCGGTCTCACTACACCCGTGGTCCGTGGTTTGATTCCATCAAGATTGACCCTCACGTGTCCAACATCGTGTCGGAGAGGCATCCGGGGAAGCACAACCATCTCCGGTACCAGATGTCGGCTGGATATGCCGGCAAGGATATCAGCGGTCTGGAGTCGACAGTGAACGAGCGCATCTCCACCTTCATTAAGCGCATCGAGGACAACTGGCTGTCAACACCCGAATTCACGAAGAGATTTGACATCGCTAAGAGAATCCAATACCTTGCCGTCGACATCATCACTCATCTCGCATTTGGGAAGCCGCTGGGCTTCGGGGAGGCTGACGCGGATCTGTTCAACTTCCTCGCCACCATTGAGACGCAGCTCCCCATTGTGCAGCACTTCTCGGTCATCTTGGAGCTCAACGATCTTCTGGCTTGGGTGGCCAAATTCAAATGGCTGAGGAGGTTCATTGTGCCGTCTTCAAAAGACAAGAAAGGCATCGGCATGATCATGGGAGTATGCTCGCACTGATTCCCCCTCAATCAATTCCCAGACTGATGCTGACCAACTTCCAACAGATCTCCAACGAGGTCATAAAAAAGCGTTTTGGGCCCTCGGCGGAAAAGAAAAAAGACATGCTCGGGTCCTTCATCTCTCGGGGCTTAGATGCCGACGAGGTGGAGATGGAAATATCTATTTCACTGTTCGTCCAAATCCAACCAGCCATCCCAAGACAATCAAGCTGACGAATACTTCCAACAGAGTAGCTGGGTCTGACACCACTGCCACGGCGATGCGTTCGACACTGCTTTCGATCATCTCGACCCCGCATGTCTACTCCCGTCTGAGACAAGAGATCGATGATGCCATCTCGCGGGGTGAAGTCTCTTCGCCCATCACGGAGGAAGAGGCGAAGCGGCTACCCTACCTTCAAGCCGTGATCAAGGAAGGTCTCCGCCGCTTCCCGCCGATCACGCAACTGCGCGAGCGCATGGTACCGCCGGAAGGCGACTGGTACGACGGCAAGCACATTCCCGCAGGCACCTTCGTGGGCCTCAATGCGTGGGGTCTGCAGCTGAACCGTGTGTTTGGTGATGACCCCGAGATATTCAGGCCGGAGAGATGGCTCATCGACGACCAAGACCGGCTCCGTCGCATGGGCCAGGTGCAAGAGCTGATATTCGGCCATGGGACGACAAAATGCCTGGGAATACCCATCGCGATGATGACGCTGAACAAGATCTTTGTTGAGGTAAGTCGGCGCCCTGATCACGGTATTGTCTTCGTGAATGCTAACGCTGATCAGCTGCTTCGGCGATTTGATGTACAAGTGATGAATCCGCATAGGCCTTGGACGAGCATTTGCTACGGCATTTTCTTCCAGAAAGATTTCAACGTTCGCATTACACGTCGCGATGATTCCATAGAGGCTGCATAGATTTCTACTCTTCAGCCCGCGCAAATGTTTTCCCTACTACATGTGCATAGTCATGATTCTGAGATAGACGTAGATAAAATAAACATCTAAGAACTTTTCTCCACGGCGTAGTAAAGCTTTACAAATTTCTTCGTAAGAGAACATAGCACAGAAATTTTGCGATACCTACGTCTGGGCGCTAATGGCCCGCGTCCACACCATTAAAACGACAAATGCCTGCCACGTGTGCGCGTGGCCAAATCGACAACACCACTACTATAGGCGCTACTAGTATTAGGCTAAAAGCTACCGCGTTTTTGTCCAATAGCGGGAGCCTTCCCTAGCCGCGTGTGTCTGATATGGTGGCAGCACACTTGTCGTCTTAATTGCCTACGCACTAGCCCCGGGTTAGGCTTTTTCGGGCGCAAGCGCTCCCGTAGCGAACCACAAAGATATAGAGCGTTGTCAGTTTTAGAAGGCAGCAATATCATCTACTTTTGCAATTCAATTGCAGCCATAAACCCTGTTGACAGGGTTTAGAATCCTTGCGCTAATTTCTGACATGCTTTCTTAGGTACCTACGCCAGAGGCTATGTACGCATGGCCTGTGCAAACGCAGAGTTTGCTTTCCCTCTAGTGCGCTAATCATAAAAGCTCGTGTTCCCGCGGTGACCTGGGTACTGGACCATAATTCTTCAACTTCACCGCCATAATGGAACTCGCCCAAGAACTGCAGGTTCGGCTTCAGTCGTTCCTCGGGAACAACCCCCCATTGACTTTGACAACTTGCATAGCTGCTCTTGTCCGCCCACCACTGAATACCCACATAGTACGCAACTCACACGTTCCCAGGTCCTCGCCCACGCAATCGGCACCATCATCTACAACCTCTACTTCCACCCGCTCTCCGCCTACCCCGGCCCCCGCGGCGCCGCCTGCACCAACCTCGCGTACTGGCGCGCCGCCTTCGCCGGCGACCTCGTCCCCTGGATCCGCGCGGCGCACGAAAAGTACGGCGAGACGGTCCGGCTGGGCCCCAACACGCTCAGCTACACGCAGCCGCAAGCCTGGAAGGACATCTACGGCCAGCAGAAGCGCACGAACCCCAAGGACACGCTGTACTACCCACCACACCTTAACGGCCGCCACGCCGTCAACGCATTGCCCGCCGACGCCGACCACGCCCGCCTGCGCCGCGTCTTCACGCCCGCCTTCTCCGCGTCCGCCCTGCGCGCCCAGACGCCCCAGATCCTCATCCCCTTCGCCGACCTGCTCGTCCGCAACATGATGCGAAAGACGGAGGAGAAACAGGACCTCGTCACCCTCCTCACCTGCGCCACCATGGACATCACCTCCGACCTGACCTTCGGCGCGCCCCTCGGCCTGCTCGCCACGTCCGACGACCGCACCGCGCAGTACACGCCCTGGGTCGCCGCCATCTTCGGCTGGCTCAAGGCCGCCGACTTGTCGCGCGTCGGCATCGAGTATCCGTGGTTGGGCGCCCTGGCGAAGGCCCTGACGCCGCCGGCGCTCGACCGCGCGGCGCGCCTGCATTTCGGCGAGGCGGCGGCGCGCGTGGACGAGCGGGTGGCGCGGGGCGCGGGGGAGAGGCCGGATTTGTGGGGGTATGTGTTGAGGGAGGGTGAGAAGACGGAGGAGGGGGAGATCATGGATGTGCAGGATATGTATGCGAATGCGACGATTTTCATGCTGGCCGGGTCGGAGACGTCGGCGACGCTGCTGAGTGGGCTGGTGTGGTTGTTGTGTCGGAATCCGGAGAAGATGAAGAAGCTGTGCGCGGAGGTGAGGGGCCAGGAGCGTGGCAAGCTGGATGTGGAGGCGCTGCCGCGGATGAAGTATTTGGCCGCGTGTATTGACGAGGCGATGAGGCTGTATCCGCCGCTGCCTATTGGGCCGCCGCGCGAGGTGCATCGCGACGGGAATGTCATTTGCGGGAAGTGGGTGCCGGGGAAGGTATGTGTCCTCGGTTTTTGGTGTGAATTAATTTATCTGCTGACAATCCTGCGGGTAGACTCGTGTAGCTGTTGCCCAGTTCACGGCTTATCATTCTTCGCTGTATTTCAAGGATCCCGAGGCGTTTATTCCGGAGCGCTGGCTCCCCGGTACTGGGTATGACGATGATAGGAGAGATGTCGTGCAACCCTTCTCCTACGGCCCACGCAATTGTATAGGCAAAACGTAAGTGTTGCCCAGGTAAAGTGTTTCGTGGCTAACGTATGAGGCAGTCTTGCGTACCAGGAAATGCGCATCATCTTGGCCAAGATTCTGTGGAACTTTGATCTCAAGCTCTGCCCCGAAAGCGATGGATGGATTGACCAAAAGAGCTATACGCTGTGGCAGAAAGACCCCTTGTGGGTTGAGGCAACGCCTATACGGTAGACGGATACACCTGGAAGGAAATTCCTGCCGACGCAATTGTGATTCTATCTCAAGCTCCATCTTGATACTTTTTCCGGTATTTATCTCCCGAAGAGTGCTGTTGTAGCTCCTGCTGGTACTGCTGTAGTTCTCCCTGGTGCTGTTCCAAACCGCTAAGCCGTGGAGATTAAAGATCCTTTTTTTTTTTTTTTTAAAAAGAAAGAACGCTTTCTAAAACTAGCAAGAAAAACTACGTCTTACGACCTTAGGCGGAATTATTCGGTAAAGAGCATAAACTAATAAATTGCTTTTTGATAGTGCTGTAAAATCGGTAGGATAAGAAGAACGCAAGTGCGATACTAGAGAAACCCAAAACCTGCATCCCTAATCTACATGTTCTTTTAGGCTTTGCTCCCCGGACTTGGATCGCCGGTGACGGGGTGGTACATTGAGTGACGAGCTTCCCTCATGAGCAGTAGAGGCACCAGAATCTCTTGATCTGGGGCGACCTGGCTGCGTCAAGCGCGTTTGCGACTCATGTGCTATTGGAGAGAAGGCTGCTGGGAATTGTTCATCTCCCCCGTTGCGTGCCACGACCGTGCTCCGGGATGACTTTGATGAATGCCGTCGTGGCCTTTCTGATTCTGATGGTACAGCTAGGAACTCGGATGGGCCCGTTCGCGCATGGCGGCGAGATGATTTGGTGGCTTTAGAGCGCATCGAGTGGCTTGAGTTCCTCGACGTGTTGTCTGCTCTGGAGACAGGATCGGTCTCCTCAAACGAAGATTTGGGCTCCGGCATGGAAGAGTAGCCTGCCCAGCTGTGAACCTCGAAATCCTCGAATGGAGAGTCGTCATTCCCGTCTTGCTGGTTTTCATCACCCGAGGATGAACAACTAAGTTGGTCGGGCACGTTTTCAAGGGCCAAACGGCAAGCTTTATGTAGTGCAATGTCCCGGTGTTGCATCGTAAGAGCAATCAATGCGTCCAAATCTTTCTGTATTTGCTTTCAGTTAGCAACAATCCCTTAATAGTTTGCAAAATCACTCACAGTTGAGACTTCCGGACCCAAGAAAACCTGCCCCCGGAAAGACCGGTGCTGCAGTCCGAAACATTCAAGGGCATACTCATCGATCCAATCGCCTCCGATCACCAGGTATTCGGAGCAATCTGCATCCTTCTCCTGCGCAGGACCTATCTGAGGACGGTATCGATGTGTGAAAAAGTCAATCTGGACAGGTGTATGGTTCACGAACCATGTTTGCCCGTGCTCTGGAATTGAAGTTAGCTTAGGGATGTTGAAAGTGGTCTAGATGCTGCTTACCTGAAGCACGTCTGTAGACTGGCTTCCATCCGTTGTTCTTGATTGTCTGTAACGATTGGCTTCCTTCGTGCAGCGGAGAATTCCACAGAAATCGTGCAGGAATGCCTTGCGGTTTCATACCTCTGCTTCCCCTACGTGGCACGAGGCTCATTGAAGCAGAGAGGCCACACTCTCTAATCGATGTGCGAGTCTCACGGAGCTCAGACTCCGGTGTGTTCTGTAACGGGGGGAGGACCACCATGGATTGGCTAGAAAGACCAGACACTCCAGCTTCTTCTCTGTCTTCCTCGCTCTCTTCAGATGACATCGTTCGTATGTTGCGAGACGTCCTGGGGACCCTGAAGCGCGGGGCTGGTGGCTGGGGCTTGGTTGAGTTCCCGCTACGCTGGAAGAATGTCGAAGTCAGAAAGTCGGTAGTAGCAAACGGCTCCTTGAATCCGGCTTGGCTCTCGATCAATTCCAGCTTTCGGTCACCGTCCTGCATGCGTAGTTGGCGCGTGGGAGTAAATGGCTTTTCTTCGCGCTCAATGTGAGCCACAGCTTCTGCTTGCTCAGCTGCCTGCAAGCGTTGTCGGTAGTCGTCAAGCACCTGCCGGTATTCCTCCATCTGGAGTAGATTCTGTTGCTCGGCTTTTCGTTGTGCCTTTTGAGCTGCTTCCGCTTCTGCAAGCTTCTTCGATCTCATAGCCGTCCGAGCGCTGCTCTCAGCCCGTTGTGCTGCGGCTTTAAGCCCCGAAATCTCCAGCTGCAAGGCATCTGTAGCTTCAGCAACCAGTGTGGATACTCTGCACTCGAATTCGTCGTTGCGTTCCTCCTCAAGCTTCAGCTGTCTCCGTCGTTCCGCCAAGGCTTCCTCCTTTTCCCTTTCGATTTGCAGCTTCAAGGCTGCAATCAACTCCTCCTGGCTCTTCTGTGCCTCTTCTTCCTTCTTGCGGGAATTGAGCTCCCGCAGTGTCTCCTCTATCCGCTCCTCCCTCTTTCTTCTCTCTTCTTCTTTCAGCTTAGCCGATTCCTCCTTCTCTTCGGCTTTTTGTCGGGCATCGGCTTCCATCATGTCAGCCATGCGTCTCTCCATCTCTCTCAAACGCTCTGCCATCTCCCTTTCCGCCTCGGTCGGTCCAGGCGGAGGTGGCGCTGGAGCTGGCACCGGAGGTTGCGGCTGCGCTGATGTTGGTATTCTAGAGCGCCTTTGCGGACTCAAAGATCTTGTGAAGCGTCTTTGGGGTAGCGATGGTTGCGGAGGTGGCGGATGAAGCATATACGGCTGATTCCAGGGCAATCCGTAAGGCATCCTGTGCGGTGGCTCTGCATAGGATCCAGGGTACGGCGGATCTTCATACTGCGGTTGTGGATTTACCCAGCTGTCGTTGGTGTAGTTACTATGAAGCTGTTTGGAGTATGGATCGTAGCTGTTGCCACTGGGATTCAATGCACCGTTGTTGTTAAAATACTGTCTTCTGTGGTTGGTCCTTGGTGCGTCCATTTTTTTCTTACGCTCTGTTCTTGATGGATAGCCGGGATAATCATCCGTTCTGCTCTCGGAGTTCCTTCGCCGTCCCGAGTCCTGTCTCCGGTATTCGCGGTCCGTCGCGCGATGGCTGGATCGTTGTCGCTGTATACTGGGAGTTGCAGCTCTATCAGAGGTTCTTTCAGGCATCTCGGACCCCACGTCAGACCTATTAGTAGCGTCTATGCCATTCTCAGCCTGTTCTGCTGACCGCTCGTTCAAAGGTGTAAAGCTCTCTTGCGGAGATTCCCATGAAGCGTACCATTCACTCGCGGAGAAGTTGGCGTTGTACGTTGCAAGGACTTGCTCGGCATCAAGCGTTGTGAGCCTCGTCAACAGGTAATCCAAAGCTGTTGAGGTAAGGATTGGTGGTGCATGGTCGGGCTTCCCACCCCCTTGAAACACCGTTACGCAGTCCGTGTATTCCTCTGACTTGGAATCCATCTCATCAGAATCTCTCTCAAGAGGCACGTCTGGTGGCTGTACTGGTGTCAAAGATCCATCGAGATCCGAAGTCCCTGCATTGTTGACGTCGAGGGCGGCGTTTCCAGCGTCATAATTCTTGTAAAAATCGGAAACCTCGGTTGCAGCAGCATCTTCTTTTGTTTCACCTCGACTATCGTCGTCGCCTTCATTGGCGTCTTCCTCACGTCCACCTCCATTTTCGCTCGCATCACCGGTCTTTCCACCATCAATTTCTGGGATTTCAGCTTCTTGGCCTTGTCCCACATAGTTTCTGTTTCTATCACGTTTACCGGAGGCTTCCGGCTCTTGTTCTTGGATGTTCTCTGATTCGTTATTGCCTGCTGGCCCCGTGTGGCCCAAGGTCGGTCCGAACACGAGGTTAAACTGCCTCTGAGCAACTGCCATCGGGCCTTTCGTATAGTGTTGCACTGTCCCACTACCGGAGATCGCCATCCATTCCTCTTTGGCTTCGTAACAAAGCTGTGTGATGAATTGACGATTGCTGTCGATCAAGCTTTCGGCGACAGGGCGGTGAGGGTTCACGTGTGTCTCCCCCCTCATCAAGTGTGCACTACATCATAGTCAGCTTCCAACCGCCCATGGCAGTCTTCGCGGCTTACCTTTTGGAAGGTTCGACCTCTCGTCTAGCAATTTCCATGACGCTCAGAATGAGATTCAAGTTCAGCTTTGACGCGTTGACCCTGTCCAAGATAGGTTTTAGTGCATCGAGTTGGAACGCAAGACGGAGCCTGTTCCTTTTCTTTCGCAAGCTATTTTGCACTTCCTGAACGATATCTCTGATTCTTCCAGTTTCCTCATCCAGCCTCTTGAATGCCTCTGCACGGTATAAAGCCTCCTTGCCCTCTACGACGGCGTGAATCATAGTCAATATTGAGGACAGCGACGACATCTCGGTTGCAAGGGCATGCCTGCTCGTTCGTGCGTTGAGCACCGCATCTGTTGCTTTGAAAAGCGATTTGCTGAGCTGGGCTACAGCTATTGCCGTTCCGAGTATGGATATTGGATCCATCTGTGATTGCGATCGTCTTGAATCAGCACTGGCAAATCGGTGGACACGGTTCCTTGTCTCAGAGAGCTAATGGGAAGAGAGAAATGCGCCGTTGGTTGGGGAAGGCTGAAAGCGAAAGGTTCTTAAGCAGCACGGCACACAGCCTTGTCGGCAACCTGCATAGACACAGAGATGGCGCAGCTCGTAGCTCAGCCCCAGTGGCTGCTACCATCGTCGATCGGGTGCATATGCACATGTTCTTTAGGCTTACGGTGTACTATTGACCGAGCCCCATCCTTAGGGCACACTCATGCAAGGATTTATCACGACTCTCACCCCTGACAAACCGGGCTGACTAATTTTACCATAGTCTACTGTAAGAGTCAGCAGAAGAGGTAATTATATATTATCCTGACACCAACAGCAGCGCCACTGAGCTTCATAGTTACGGCTGACTTGAATAACTGTCGTAATTTCATCGGACTCCGATCCGGTAAAATCGAGCTCTTGGTCGTTAAATGTTATAGCCCCCACCCTCGTGAAACCCTCAACCCCGCACCAACTTCAGCTGCAAGCCCTTCCCAGCCGCGAGGCCCAACTCAGCTCTCAGATTACGAACTTCTACTCGCCAATCGATTTTGCCGTAGTCCAGGCTGGAGTCTGCCGGCGATGCTTTACGTGCATACATTGCAAGAAGAATGCATGAGGGGACCAGCGAATTGCAAACCACGGCATGCGATGTTGTTTCTCCGCACCTTGCAGGGCTGCAGTATAACCTGTTCGGAATGCTGCTGCAACCGCCGTTTAGCAGCAATGGCCGATAAAATAGTGAAGTGTTGCCTGACGATCGCCGCTCTTCTGTGCAGAGCCGCATGCGTGTCAAAGTAGCGCGAGGCTGACTGAGGCTGTGCTGCGTCACGCTGACGTGGGGTCGCATGGCTATGCCTAAAATATTACTGGCTGCTCGGTCGGTGTGTCCTGGGCGTGCTTATAGTCTTCGAGTGGAGCTGGCTAACGGTCGCCCGGACCGGTCCGAACCGGCTTAGAATAAAGACGTTATGTAGTCTTACCAACCTATTTTGAGCGGAAAGGCCAAGCGGCTCGCGAAGCGGCTTCATGCACTGTGGCAGAAAGACCCCTTGTGGGTCGAAGCAACCCCTATACGATAGACCTGTAGGGGATTTCTTGTCGACGCAACTGCCATTTTATCTCGAGCGCCATCTTGATACCTGCCCCAATCTTTATCTTCCGAAGAATCCGGTTATGAAAAATGGCATTGACCTTTAGCACTGCGCTTTCTTCGGCCTGGTAACGACCATCAACAAATATACATCTTGCGTAGCAAATACATTCCCCTGCTCTTTTCCTCCTTCCTTTTCCCTATAGCCGTTCCTACGCCGCTCACTACACCAGCTCGATCTCCTCGACCTGCCACTGCTGCTTTCTCACCATAGCCAGGAGAGTTCCCTCATATATCTTTGTGCCTTCTCGTTCCATAATGTAATATCGTTCTTCTAGAGATGCGTTCTCTTTCAGCCTGATTTCCGCAACACGGCGATAGCGTCGATTGCTAGCAGGTTCGCTCTCCAGAATCAGAAAGAATATCTCAGACTGGTAGGATTCCCAGGTATCATCTGGTTTGATTAGGTCGGATTCGTTCGGCGTCCTCTCCAGAATCTGGATCGCGAGATATTTCTGACCGGGATACGGTTTGTGCTTTTGGGCAAATTCAGAACGTTTCTCCAGCTTTCGGGTGCGAGCTTTGAGGAAATCAGGAACTGTGGGCCGGTTTTCGATGTGTAAGTGTCTGCGAAGCAATTTTTCGAACGCTGCCTGAACAAGGCCAAGGTTTTCGGTGTGTCCACTCTTGCATGTCCAATCCTGTGAAAGTTGCTTTGCTGGAGCAGTAATTCGCAAGACAATGGGCTTTGTGGGAACGAAGCGCTCTTCGTCGGTGGTGTCAGGTGGAGTCTGGAGGACCATCAGACTTCTGGTAGTGAAATTTCCTTTGCCGATCTCTTCTCCTCGAATCCAAGATCTGCTCCCACCGGTAATGATGCTAGCCCAGCTCCAGGAAGGCGCTTGAGGGGTACCTTCTTTGTGCTTATGGGTGTCCTTTTCGAAGTCTGGATGCTCGAAATCAGGCACTGCTCGCCAGCAAAATGCCGTAGCCCAATCGCTCTCCCAAAGGCCAGCCCAATAGCGATCTTTCCCTTCAAAACAACTTTCAAGAATCTTCGCGAGACCTGCTACTGCTGGTAGCCTATCAGACTGAAAGCTGAGAGATCGCTCCTGGAATATGGATACGAGTTGATACCACAACATGATGGTCAGTTCTCTGTACTGCTGCTCGGATACTCCTCGAAACGTGGTGTTCCTCATCCTTGTAATCGTACACCACCGCTCTGCTATTGTCATCAAAAGACCAGAGCCGATGACGTCTGTCATGTGTTCTACTACGCTGTCGCGTCGACCCGAGTCCACATCATCCCGCGACCCGGACTCATATTCAGAACCCATGAGACAGTGCCAATGCATCTGGACTTTTGTGAAAGTAATCCCACGTGCAGGCGACAAGCGCTCTTGTAATGTCCATCCTCGCGTTGTCCACGGCTCACTGAATTCCAGTGCGGTATCCAGCTGATGGGCGACGTGGTTAAAGAAACGGACAAAAAGGATCCCGGGCTGAGTGTCGTCAGAAAAGTCGGGGGTTGCCCCTCTGGTAGACGGCGGCCTATATGGTAGGGAGCACTCGGGGTTCGGAACGCGCTCCCCAAAAAAGCCGTCGTCAGAAGACGACGAGGTCGTTGCAAAAAGTGTTAAAACTGAGTTGCTGTAAACTTCATTCATCTTTGCCGCCTCCTTCATCCAATCTTCGGCTGAGTCTTGAATGATGCATAGCGCATCTATCCAGAGAAAACGAATGCCCAACTCTCTTACTATGTGAATCGCATCTCGAAGAGTCCCCGGAAAGTTTAACAAGGGCATGCCTTTTTGGAACTGACTCATGACTTTACCCGTCAACACCATGTGCTTGCTCTTATCAGAGCCCCAGCAATAGCTCAGGGCAACGTAGGTACCTGTGGACCCATTCGTCACCACTAGTCTTGGATCCTGATGTTCGCTTCCAACATCGATGACTCTTGTTGGGAGTGAATTGTTGAAGGGTGCTGCGGTTTGGCAGAGAGAATGATTCTCAAGGCAATTTCGAAGCCATCTCTTAGCAATGTCGATACACTCTGGCGCCCTAGAGGTTTCCTTGATGTCTCGCATCCAGATTTGTTTCACGAGAGGGTCAGATTCTGGAGGCATGGCGTCTGAAGTAACATTAGACTTGCGGTGAAACTGTCGAGAAATCCGTCTTACCTCTTTTGAAGAAGAATTCCAGGGAGCTAAGCGAATGCCACGTCTCATTGTCCGTATCAGTCGTGCCCGACCAGTTGTCCTCCAAGTCCCTTTTTACCCATAATCCAATCCCTGGGCAGTATCGATGAAATGAGAGTCGCATTTGAGCTGGACCGATGTAAAGAGGACGTCCCATGAGCGTAGGCCGGAGCTCGAGGAATTGTTTTGCCTTCTCGATTGCATCCTCTCCAAGAACGCTTTGCTCGCTTTCGCTATCGTAATGAAGGTCTTCCTGATGTTGTCCCAAGGCTACGAAGAAAAGCAGGCACAGCTCACAACCGGATGGATTAAGCGCACATTCCTCGAATTCCGCAAGGTTTTTGTGATGCTCAACGCAGCAAGAGGACCCGTCGCTGTCTTCCCATTTCCGAGTCCACTCCTCATTGCCTGATCCCGAACCTATGAGTGCGATCTCGCGAAAATCGAATCTGGAGCAGAATTTGCAGAGACCCATATTGAGAGGAACTTCCGATAGGTTTGGATGATTCCTGTTGATGAACCTTACGAACGACGAACCAGCGGTAGGAATTGTCAAAAAAAAAAAAAAAAAAAAAAAAAAAAAAAAAAGAAAAGTGATATGAAATTTCAAGATAATACAGAAGTAGAAGATTGAACTCTGCTATGGAGGAAAAATCGAAAGACATGTTGAAGTGCAGATTTTTATCAAGTCGTCGCCTTATCTCCCTTCCTTCGGAAATCCGACCAGTACTAAGGTGCCACGTATGCTGACGATTGCGCAAGGCTGACTGCGCATCCCGATCAACGCCACCATCCTTTCGTCCAGTATTTTATCAAAGCGGATATTTCTTCTTTTTCAGAGTAGTTAGCCGGTGCGCAGCGTGAGGTTGTCAAGCTAACGCCATGTTTTATTTCTGAGGATCCAGCCGTACACCCGTCGCTTCGGTGCGCTGCTAGGTAAGGATATTGTCTCTATCGAACTACCTTGCATGGGTTCACAGTCAAGAAACGTACTCATCTCATCTGTAATTCGCAGTCCGATCTGCCTATCTGCACCGTTACGGGGTAGCGCAAAACAAGAAGATACGACAAGGCTGACCTGGCTACGATCGCTGCATGTAGCCCGTTTCAGATGAGCTGGACATTATGGACTAGAAAAGTAGCGATCTGTCATCATGTGCAACGCCTTGTGGGCTTGGCAAATGGGAGCCTAAATGTAGCCCCGCCGCCCGAGGCTAGCCTCGTAGTCCCTCGTCTAAACGACGCCATTCCTGCTCCTTGAATATGCTTGTTTTACCATAACGACGGAGCGCCTATCTCTCTCACTATGGATCACATGTTTGTACCAATCCACACAGCATGTCCTCCTCCCCGGATCCGTTACGTCTGCCAACAGGAATACGATTGTGACAACTTTCTCACCTATCCCGAACGCTTTATGGGATGGAAAGGAGAGGAGGCTTTCCGGGAATCCACGTGGGAAAGCATTGATCCGAATCACGCATCCGCGTTTCTCCAGCAGTGGCTATTTTTCGGATTGCTGGATGCATTTTTCGGTGACTTGGCCAAATTTTCCGACTTCATCGACACCGAAGAGAGCTCTGGTCTTTTGTACGTCCACACCAGGGAGTTGGTTCCCATGGCGCAAAAATTCATTGAGAAAGACAAGGTAGATGGTGTGCTGGCCAAGCGTGGGCACTATTACCTCCAAATTTGCCTAGAGACGGCGTTTGTCACCTACTTGGCCCTTACTGAGAGCGGTTTGAGGAAGCGCTTGGATCCCTACTTCATTGCATCTTTGGCTGCCACGGGGCGGTTTTTGACGTGTCTTGCGCTAGCCATGCGCCCTGACAAATTCGTCACAATGTTCTGGCTCGAGCCCCAGGTACCAGACGAGAATGATGAGCATCTCCGCGAATTGGTAGCCGCGACCGGCTCCACCGGCATATTTAGCCTTGAGATGGCGCGGCATGGGTGGTGTCCGAGGCAAATCTCCATTGTCGCAGGAGCATCGTTTGAGACACTCTTCTACTGTTCGCGAATTCCACCCTTTGAAACGGAATTGGACCATCGGGCTTGTACGCGAACGAAGTGTATAGCTCTCCAAACCTTCAAGCCGACATACAAAACTAAACATGCCCTACCAGATTGCGATTGCAATTTTGTTGGTGTTAGTAGTGGGGAACTGGAGACCATACTGCACGATGGTCATATTCCTTTAGTAAAGCTGGATGGAGACAAACTCATCATGATTGCAACCAAGGTCAGACCTGAAGAACCAGCTTTCTACATTGCCATATCGCACGTCTGGTCAGACGGCCTTGGAAATCCCACCGACAACGCCATGCCGTTGTGTCAACTCCGGCGCATTAACAGCATCTTGCAAGCTCTACAAGGAATCCCATGCTCTAATACTGATGGGGTGCCATTCTGGATCGACACTCTATGCTGCCCCGCAATGAACTCGCCCGCGAAGCGGCTTGCAATCACTCGGATGCGAGAAACATATGCCAGCGCCAACAGCACGCTCGTCCTGTCAGCGGATCTCCAGGCCATCGCAGCCTCGCAGCTACCCGCCGTCGACCTTACATACCTCGTCGCCCTGTCATCCTGGGCCTCGCGTCTGTGGACGCTGCAGGAAGGCGCGCTAGCGCGCCTGGTATACGTGGTATTCAACGACATTGTCCTGAACTTCAACAAGGTGCTGCAGGACTGCCTAAGCCACGGCAAAAGCGCGTTCGCCCGCGGCTGGATCAACGATGCCGACTACATCCGCATGTGGGCGGCCGTCCGCGGCGACGCATTCAACGACTCGGTGCCCGCGCTCGCGCCCGTCTTCACGCTCGAGGCCGCCATGACCGCCGTGACCTACAGGACCACGAGCGTCGCCTCCGACGAAGCCCTCTGCCTCGGCAGTCTCGTGGGCGCGGATCTGGGCAGGATCGCCGGCGCCCCGCCGCCCGACCGCATGTGGGAGTTTTGGGCGAGCCTGCCGAAGATACCGTGGACGACCGTCTTTTGGCGTGGGGAGAGAATGGCGCAGCCCGGCCGCCGGTGGGCGCCAAGGTCGCTGCTTGGCGTCGTTGATGCTGTGGACTGCTTCTCCGACCGCGCGGCACGCGGGGAGTGCACTCCGGACGGCTTGATGGTGGATGCGCCGGGCATGATCTTGGAGAGCCTTGTTCCGCCGTACCGGGCTGACATAGACTTCCAGCTTTTTGTGGAAGATTGCAATGGTCCAGAGCAGTACTTCCTCTACAAGGAATGTGTTGGAGAGAGGGCGGATGCGGAACGGTTCGCTGTTCCCAGTGGGGCGTTCACCCAGATCGCCGTTGTGGTTGATGATACATCGATCACGGGTTTACAAAAATTCACGATGCTTTTTATCTATAAGGTGGAAGGCGACGTAACGTTTGCGCGACGGGGGGACGCGGGTTATGCGCAAAAGAGGCCCTTGACCTTAGCCTCCCGTTTTGCGGACACGGAGAAGGAGCTAAAATCACGAAGGGATGACCCAACCGTCGCTGACGGTGATGAATATCTTAGGGAAATGGAAGGTCGCATTGTATATTTTGCAGCCAGAGGAAAATGGGACGACGAGCCACGAAAGTGGTGTATCGACTAGCACTCGACAGAAAAAAGAATTGTGAATAAATATCCATGATTGTGCTGAGTGTATCCTGATTTCGACGTGAAAAAATAATCTATTGACATAACAAATTTTGAAGACGGAGCTTCTAAGGGTGGTGCATATCGCGCATGTGGAAATAATAACCCATTCGGAAATGGTGTAGCAAGAAAATAGCGTGCTTTATACCTTCGATCGAATTTTGCTTGGATGCTTCTTTGAAGTGTATTTTTGAGTTACCATAGGAATTTCGGAACTTGTTATCTTCTCAAAGCGGATGTCTCTTTTGTTTGCAGAGTAGTTGGCCGGTTTTATCGGAGAAACTATTAAATATAACCCCTTTCTATATTGCTCTATCCACACCTAGTACATATACTGACATTCTATAAGCTCAACCACCGTCGTCCAATCGCCACACTGCCACACCTTATCATGGACACTGGTCTCCTTACAAGTGACCGAGGGCAACCCGTCGCACTTCATCGAGCCGACGTCCTCATTGCTGTCGGACTCGTAGACTCAGCCTTTATACGTCTTGAGATCGAACTCCAGATGGGTCGGGTGCTCGGGCACCTTGTCGGCGTTCGAGTCCCAGCCCGAGTTCTCGTCGCTGTACGGCTCTTCGTGCCGCGTGAGCTCATCGAAGTCACACTGGTCGTACTTCTGGCCCGGTGGGATGTCGTACACAAGCCAGCTGTAGGCAGTGCGCTGGACGTCGTCCGACACCTGTTCGGTCACGGCCCTGCTGAGCAGCAACACGTACGATGTAGCCGTCGCCGTTGTCGTCGCCGTCGTTGTAGTCGTAGCCGGCGGGTTGTTCGTCGTGGCGGTCGCGCCCGGCGCCGAGACGGGCACCTGTTGGGCCAGCCAGTCGCGGTATTCGGTGAGGGCTGCCCCCGACCGCACGCGATCGGAACGGGAGGCAAGCGGCGGCTCCCAGAAGTCGAGAGCCTCGGCGGGCGCCGGCGTGCCGAAGAGGAGGGTCGACGTGCCCGTCGCGGTGCATGCTTGAGTTGTGGCGCACACGGTGCTGCACGACGAGTCGACGCACGCGGTCGTGCATGCGCTGGCCGTCTGCGTCGTGCACGGTTGGCTGGTGCTGCTGGGCTCGTTGCCGTCGTTGCTGCCGCAGGTGCCAGAGAGGCAGCCGAGGCCGCCGCAGACGCTCAGGGGACACCAGCCGTCGTCGTCGCTGTTGTGGTTGCCGCAGCCGCGGATCCCGCAGCCTTTTCCGCAGCCGAAGAAAGAGTCGCAGCCTCCGTCACAGGCAAAAATACCACAGATGGGCAGGATGATGCCACCAGAGTCGTCATCGTCATCATCGTCGTCGTCATTGTCATCGTCGTCAGTGTCGCGGGGTGGACAGCCGAATGGAGAGCAGTCGTAGAAGCCGCAGTTGGAAGTACAAGTTGTAGTTGGCTTGGCGCTGGTGTAAGTGATGGTAGGGAAGACGGGGAGAGAAGTAATCGTGATGGTAGGTTGAGGCTGAATGGTTTCGATATGTGGCGTAGAGTAAAATATCGGTGGAGAAGGGGTTTTGTTTCCTGGCCGTGTCGGAGCAAATGTAGCGACGTCTGCAGGGAGTGTCACCCTTACTGGAGGCGGCATTATACTCGTTCTCGGGATCACTGTCGTCTTGACAGTATCCGTCTTGTCGGCGGTAATTGTCCAGAACCGGACTTCGTCTGTGGTAAAAGGTGGAATAGTGAACGAAGTCAGTTTCGTAATGGTACGTCCTTCTAGAATAGACCAAACGCTGGTGGTCAATACAGGCCAGGTAATAGTCGTGTTAGTTGAGAGTTCATAGGGAGGCAGGATGAAGTTGCAAGGCGGGATGCACTGCATCGTAGGATCATCCGTCCAGATTGAGCCAGGGACATAGACGTCGACTCCACCGCAGCGAGTATCAGGGCATTGCCCGTTGTCCTCTGTGTTATCGGAAAGTGGTACGACCTGAGGGTTCATGTTGTAAACGCAGTCGGGACACCCACTGGATACACACCGCCCTCCAGCAGCAACTCGCTTGATATTCCCCGCAGAATCCACAATATGCATCCTCTGCTAGCCAGGTTGGAGGCCGGGTAGCGTGCCGTAGTTCAGACCTGCGTGGAGTTCTGATCGGACAATCTGCTTGCCGCCGCTGTAAAGTTCAACAAAGTAACCTGCACTTGGCATGACGACAGCGAAGTTCAAGGCATCGTCTCCCGTTTCGAACCCGTCAGGTGGTACGAAGTACTCGCTTGCGCCATCCCAAGGGCAGCTGGCATTTTGTAGGATTGTCTTGTACCATATTGCCCCGGTAAACTCTTCGTTGTGAGGCAGCATGTCGGAAGATTTAAGGCCCTCTTTGAACGCCGTGATGAATGATCCGAGAAGAGGTTGCCAGCCCGTATGTGGATAATTCTTTTGGGTTGCATACCGGGAGGGATCGGTGTCGTTGTTTTGCTCCCACCAGAGGTTGCCTATATAATGACTCTCAGGGCCATCGTTCTACAGTAGTTAGCGGGATGTTAATTAGAATTCAAGCTAACGTACCCAGGTCACAATCTGCACGTATTCTGGAGATGGATCCATGTTGAGAATGCCGACCATGCGTAGAGGCATGTTGATTTCACCGGCTCGGTATATGTTCGTGTGATACTGCAAAAGTTAGCATAGTATACCTGGTTAGGCGGTAATAGAGCTTACCGCATTCTTGTACTGCAGAGGGCTTAATGCTGTTTCATGTTTGTTAGTATCCAACATCACTCATCAGGGAGCTGTCACATACGAATCATATATGGCTTCGAGTGATTTGTTGCGCCTTGAAAGACCTTTTCATCAGGGCTGATGTCACCGGGGTATTCACCACCATACCCAGCGCGAAAGGGCCAAGCAGACTCCCAGCTGGCAAGACCATCCACTGTATTTTGCCAATGGGCCCACCATCCTGGGTCAGAGGCGTAATATCCGTCGGTTCCATCAAAGTCAGGAACGAAGAAGATTTGGTTATCCAGTTCGTCGCGCCACTCGTTCCATGTTACATTGTTCAGGCCGCCATCAGCAAACGTTGTGACCAACGGAAGGTTGTCGGGGCCCGCAAGCTGGTATGCACCATGGCCCTTGTAGTCTTTCACGAGACTGAGAAAGTCTTTCGCTGACTGTTTTGGTTTGGTGTCTCCAGCAGCCCAAAGATCCATGCTGATGAAGAGCTTGAAGTTCGGATGATTGTCCCGGGTGTAGTCGAACATGGCGTTCAGAGATTCGCGGACAAACGATTGTCTTGGGTCGCCAATGTTGAGCGAGAAGCCATCGAGGCCCATAGCTACGGCATCCTCGATATCTGTATGTATGTGATCCTCATCGGCATGCCCGACCTGTGAAAGGGTAAGTCTGCGGTCATCCTTTGCTCTGCAACAAGAACGAGACTTGCATAGCGAGGTTAAGGTTGGTCGATAGCGTACCATGTAGTGGGCAAAGACAGCCTTGGCGCTGGCATTCCGAGAGAAGAAGGCAACCAGACTGGTCGCGAACGCTAATATGGTGTGGAAGGACAAAGGATGCATCGCAAAGATGGAGGTGGAGGAAGTGATGCTTTGGAAAAGAAAGCGGGCATATGGGGAATATATATACACTCATCGCTTCGAGCGGAACAACACTGGAGGAGCTGTAGCCTGAGAACACTACCGATTTGTGCCTCTCAAAGGATCTGGGACGATAAGGAAGGCGATTCCTCATCAGTAACCAACACCGTGATCATATCCAAGGACAATCAGTGGGCAAGGATTCTTAGAAGCCAATCGCCAAAGGTTTTATGAGACTTGTCTTCTTTAGGGGCTCCGCCCAATGCTAAGGCGGACAAGAATGTCCTCTTGTAGTTACAGCCATAAAATCTATCATCACGCTAGCCCTCGTGTACTGCGGCGCTGTGAGACATGAGGCAATCTGGTCAGAAGATCAGAGTTGGCTGAGCTGAGGTTGGAGGGGCCCACTGCGGCACAATGAGGCGTAGGAAAGCCATCCGAGTCATGGGGAACAGGATTCAAAAGTTTCAACTGAACATAAGTGCCCAGATTCCCATTTCCTACGAAGTGGCACCTTTTACGCGAATGGGGATAATGTATCTGTAAAAGAAATGAGGTTATACTCGTGATGGTGTTGAAGGATGATCGATTAGTAGCTACGGTAGGTTAGGACGATATGCATCCAAGCGAACTACACGAAGCCTAATCGGGCAACAAAGACGTTGCCGCAGACGTAGCGGGCTATTGGCAGATAGTTCCTGCCTGCCGGTACGATCCTCAACTCGCAAAAGTGGCTGGGATGTTAGCATCTCGATGGTTGGAGCCTACCATGCGGCGTAGCGGGTATTTCAGATAACCATATCCGGATACGAATATTGGGGGCCATTTTGTCCGCCGCTCATTGCCACTGGCCAGGCTTCCTTCACATGGACATTTAGCTGCATCAGACACTAACAGCCAAGGCGTGTTGCCGGCTGCAGTGCAGTGTGACTTGAGCGTAGCGCGGCAAAGGATCATGACCACGCCACTGATGCTGCCTTCTGTGACAGGTACAAATAGAGTCCGTTTGTCTGTTGGAATGAATTCACACAGATCTTTCATGATACACTTCCACCTGACCTTCGCGCATCTTCAACATGTCCTGCCAGATACACCTATTACACTGGGTACTTCTACTCCTCCTACTCTTTTTTTCGGCTACATCAACCGCTCAGGATAAAATTGGCTCACGCTTCAACGTGTACTGGGGGAATGAGCCGGGTAATTGCGCTGGTCACGAGAAAACTCTCGACAGATGGCTTCAAGAAGCTATCGACCTTACACAAAGCAGTCTTCGAGCCTTCGACATTGCGTCGGATGACAATCCTCCTAGCAATGGATATGACCATGCTAAACGTGCTAAAGTATTCCTAAAAGCCTTTTGGGGCTTCGATGCAGGATCCACCTCGGAGGATGTAGATCTCGTACGCGGTAGGATATGGCCTCTACTTGACCTGCAAACACGATTGACGCTGACCATCCTTACATAGAAAGGTTTAATGAAATCAATCAGTGGTTGCGAGGAACGACAAACCTCCCCAATGGAGCTGCAAAGCCGTGGCTCTTTTGCGATGGCACCGGTTTTCAACCAAAAGAGCGGACGGATAAGGCTGTGGAAAGCGACGGCGTCACCCTTGTACAACAAGTAAACCCAAACACCAAGGAGATTGGTCCCGCTGCAATTCAGGACGTTGAGAAGTATCAACCCTTCCTCTTTCTCAAAGACCGCGATGGCAACTTTGTCAAAGACAGCGCCGGCAATTACAAACCAAACTCGGACAAACCCCATTGGAGCGATACTTTGAGGCGATACGTCATGTCATCAGTTAATCTTCAAGAAGGCTGCGAAAAAAGTTTCATGGGCTGGACTAACCCTTATGAGCATCCCAGAGCGATGATTGTTTGTTTCGATGCTCTCCATACAAGTCCAACACCAGATGAGGACTGGATAGAAGAAGACACAATCCTAGGAACATTCGTTCCTGACCTTGAACCTAACCCCTCGAATGGTGCCTTTTCATATTTCAAACCCAAGAGCACCACCTTTCTCCATGAGGTCTTCCACTTGTACTATGGAAACGAAGAAACTCCAGATTCAACATGTAAGTCTGTCAAAGGTCAAGGGTATGTAATCTCATTCTAACGTAGTACCAGATCAACTCGCTGATGCTCAGGACACCATCGCGGACGACCCCAACACCGTACCAGCATCCGTCGATATGGACAAGTGGGAGAGTACGGACTTGGAAAAAGCTAACTCTAAGGGATGGACAAAGGCGGAGATTGTTCGAAGGACCCCGGAGATCTACGCGGTCTTTGCTATGACTTGCTGGACATGGTTTGAAAGAACATTCACGGTCAACGGTGTCGAGAACAGGGCGGACCTTTCGAGTACGGAGGTGGAGTGGATACCTCGTACGTGATATGGATAGCTCATGCTTCGGCATTTACTCCTATCACGCCCAGAAGATCGATATTGGCTCGATCCATACTTTACTCGCTCTCGACTAAGCTTGAAGTGTTTGTCATCGGTTGTATTGGGATATTAGATAAGTGATATTTAAGTTCGATCCCTAAAAAGATGTGCCGGCAATTTTCCGTTGCGTAGGAATCTCCCGAAGGTGGGTTCACCATTGAACCTCTTCGGGATGCCAAAAAACTCGCCGTAATGCTCTTCCGTCCACTCAATTGCTCCCAACGCTTTGATTTGTTCGTCGAACCATTGCTCTACAGGAATCGGCGGATACATAATGCCCTGAACAATGGGATTCCGCATGCCACTTTCTTTCCACTTCTTCTCCGCCTCGTCGCCGTTCCAGAAGTGGAACCAGAGTAGCTTCTCCACAGGCCCACCATATCCTGCCTGAGCACCTGCAGCCCACACGGGAATAGGCGGCGCTGATGGGAGCCTCGTTCCGGGTACGCCTCTGGGTCTCACTTGGTCGGGCCACCGAGGAACCATGCCGTTGATTTGGCGTACTTGTTCCCTCCTCTCCGCGCTCATCGGATACGGAAACGAAACTTGCACTGTAGCCACAAACTTCACGCGGTGAAGGGCAGAAAGAAAGCTATTGCTGCATTCGATCTCCGTTTCTTTCGCCTCACCAAAAGTAGATAGCCCATTCCAATACTTAGCATATTCGGGCGACTTCCTGAAGGCTTCAAGGGCTTCGCGATTTTTCCAAGCTGCGGTGTGTCAGACGGTGGTCACAACGGGTTGGATGAAGGCACCTACTTGTACAGATCACAACGATATCGGGGCGCTCTTTCACGCGAGCCCAGCAAGCTCTATCGTAGCCGGGCGCTTCTGTCAAGGGACAGATAGCATCAATCCATTTTTTGCGCGATTCGCAGAGTGGACGGGGGGCGCCAATCTCGAAAATGGATTCGGACTCAGGGACATGTATCTCGGTCCACGTGCTGACGAACAGTGCAGCGAGGCGCTGATTCTCTAAGAATTGCTGACGGAATTGGTCGTTCGACATCGTATGTTGAGGGAGAGTGGGTGTTTCGGAACCTGAGGAAGAGCCCAAGATCCCCAGGTGCGGCACAGTTAGGCAGCAGAACGTACGCTAGTCCTAATGCAGAACTTGGCATATTATAGCGCTTCGGTATTTTTAGATTGACGGAGCCCAGACGTACCTTGAACTTACTCAAGCACATTCTCTTAAAAACTCCAGATGAATAACAGATGACAGCCCGATGCACCAAGAACCGAGGTTCCGTACACAAGATTTTTATTCTCCGTATTCCTAACATCGACTCAGCAATCCCTCATTGCCCAACAATAGTCCATTACCAACAGGCAGTGATAACGCCAGCGGCCCGTATCTGACATCCATTGCACTCATCAGAACACTATCAATTATGAATGTTACATACGAACCAAAACATGGCATGGCCTACCTTGTCAAGCTTCTGGCAGCATATTCTTCGGCCAGCAGCCTCACTCATCCCACGGCCATTACAAGCATCTGCGTCCTTGAAGGTGCAGCTCTATAAGATAGAGACTAGCGCGAGTCGACCTTCTAAGCAAGTGGCCAAAGGGATAGAGCGTGAATCTTTCATGGATTAGATCTATTTATAACCCCTTATCTAGACACTTGTAGAACTCAGCTATCGAATCCTCCTCCCAGGGCAAGACTTTGTCGGCCTGGAATTCCTCGACGACGGGATTTACATCCCCAGTGGGGCTTACTGTGGCGGCTATAGGTATGTTCAGCCCAGAGATGGCGGAAACCATTATAAAGACAGAGTGGGGAAATGTTTTGTTGGCTGTTAGATATGTTTCAAATGAACCGAACTTATCATTGTAGAGGATTCCCGAGCGAATGCTAACGAGGAGGAGCATCAGAGCTTCTGATAGCCAGGGGAAATTGGAAAGCTCCTCTTTCCGAGATACATGAAGGAACTTTATCTCCACTATAGTAATCACTAGCCGAGATATTGCCCAGCGGTATCATGAAGCCGGGCTCTGTGCAACTTCCAGGCCGGCGTTTTTGCGTAGCGAAGACCGTATCCCAGAATGTTGCCGTTCTGCCAGGCTTGAATTCCCACTTCCACTAAACATTTGCAGTTCTTCGCAAGCATAGCCGCTCTTAGTGTCGTAAGTATCTGTTTCCAGGAGAAACTCTCCTGCACCACCCGCCAAAACGGCTGAGGTGCCATACAAGGCAAGGAAAAGGATTTCCTACCGTTGGCGCTGCATGGGCACGCATGCCGGCGACGAAGCCAACACATACCGCAAATCCTGCCTCCTCCACAATCAGTCCATGAGGTCGGGGCGTCAGCCAATGTGTTTGCCAACGAGAGATGGGCCGCTACCCGGAGCCCGCCATGGAGGTGCAACCAAGCAGTGTGACCTTAGACGTAGCGAGAGGCTACCACGCCACCATCTTTCTTAATACGAAGGGGCACCATTTTGGGGCATTGCCCTGGCTTGAAAATCCTGCATCCTGCGAAAATTTGGGGGTCGTATCTCAAGAGGGCATTGTATCTCAACACGCATTTCAATTGTTCTCGGCCACACAAGCCGTTTCTGCCGTTCACGACTCTATTCCGTTTAATGGCAGGTGCTGTAATTCGTCTCAGATCTTAGCCTGGAAGTCGAAGGTCAAATGCTCGCCAATGTCAGAAAATAGCATAGATTTTTCGAGCGTGAAGTTTGGGGGCGAAGACCCAAACTATAGTAGGCATTCGGCTGGGAAAGCGGCATTTAGGGCAGAAATTTAGCCGACATGTCCATGCACGCCCCGGATCAGGACAGCGCCCCACGCTAACACGCTGGCTGGCAGAATTCGAGAACACGAAGTCAGCACTGATCAGAATAGAACTAAGGCACCGGGAACATGCCGTGTGGTGATGTCCGAGCCGCTTCTGTCATGATGTAGCCTGTAGGGCTGCAAATCTAGACGGGTGCCGGCACTCGGCTCGAATGACCAACCCTAGGCGAATACGAAAGGAAGTGATACCCTAACCGACCGAAAATGGCCCCCACGATGTGTTTTCCCGTTCGACTGAAAATTCATTCGCTTGCTTCGAACAACACTGTTGCTATCTTCACGATATCTTCAGATGAGGTTGACGCAGCTCCCCTACGTCTGGGTGTCGCGGCCTTCGCTATGACATGTTTCAAATATCGATTGAAGAATTGCGCCAACAGTGGCTTCCTTCTTGATTTCGATTATAAAGAAGTCTTATTCATTAGCCAGTTGCGCCCCGGGTGGTTTCCACTTCTTCGTTTCAGTGCATCCGTGAAGCTATAGTCCCGCCACATTTCCAGTTCAGCCCCGGTAAATCTATTTTCAAAAGCGCCGCCAACCATTCTAGTAACATCCGCCGTTGGAAGGATTGACCCCAACCGAGCGAGCATGATGCACGGACACCAGTGGCTCGGTCCGGCCCACAAACCGTAACTCGCCTTCCTCACCACCAGCATTGAACCGAGACTTGAGCCTAAGCGAGTGCTATTGCCAAGTCTGGGTGTGACCATACGATGCTGCCTTGACCTGGAAGAGGATGAGTTCAAAGTTGTATAAAGCTGGCCGTCTGCTCCATTCTCAAGTCATCCATCAAACCAGCAAGCTTCAAGTCAAAGCCTCACTCGACAACTTCTTTCGAACCCTCTACATCTCTCAAGCATCCCCAAGCTTAACCCAATCACAATGCTTGCCATCTTCCCCCTCCTCATCTCCGCCGCCGCGGCTTTCGTTTTGCCAGAGGGCCTGTCCGACGGCTTCTACCGCGCTTCCATCGACGAGCGTGGCTACGAGGTCCACGAGCTGCTGTCCGCGCCCGGCGTCGAGAACGTCGACCCGACCATCGTCGCCCAGCTGGCCCCCACCACCGAGAACGAGACGTACGAGCTCCAGCCCACGCTGCAAAAGCGCGCCGGGACCAAGTGGTGCGGCTGCGGCTTCACCCTCAACCACGCCGACTGCGACGCCGCCGTGGCCGACATGAAGAACCAGGTCAGCGCCGGCGTCCACATCCAGGCGCACCTGGCCTACTACTCCATCAGGGGCAGCGTCGTCTTCTTCGCCTGCAACCAAGGCGACGGCCAGCTGTTCATGGACGTGCCAACCGTTGCCTACGTCGCGAGCGAGATCACCAATGCGTGCGGCTGGTACATTGCTGGTACCTTTGCGCGAGGCGGATACCCGTCGGAGGCGTCTGGATACATGAGATACTCCGCTGGACTGGACTTTTGCAATGCCGCTAAGACTTCGCCCGCCCATAGCTGTTAAGTGTCCAGACTCTAGGACCATGCTTCTGGGACATGTCAGAGAGGATTGGCATCACGGGTACCCGGATATAGCATCGCTCGAGGAGGTTGTTGTGCTGAAGATGGTTCCACTCATTTGTATCTAAATCACGTTGTCAGGCCTGAAAATAAAATCAACTTTTCTTGAACACTGTGTATTATATAGACGAGAAGTCCAAATTGCTCCTGCTCCCACCCATCCGCTCAGCCCCGCCGGCTTGGCATGATCGTGTGAAGAAAGAGGAGAGTTAAGAAGCCAACCTAGCGTTTTGACATGTGCTTGTGGAGTCCTCCAGCTAAGGGTCGGACTGACCGACTGATCCAACGTCCGAGAGGCCGCCTACGGAGGAGACATCAGGTCACGTTAACTAGCATCATCATGTTATTGACAATGCGTCATTTCATCACTACAATCAAAGCAGGTCTACCTATACTACGACCCTCCTCGATCTGTTGAGGATGGCCCAGATGTCCGGCATTCTTTGCAGTTAACAGATACGCAGAATAATACATAAGCTATCTACTGGGCAGCGTAGATAATATACGCGCTATCTGTCACAGATACGAAAGATCTACGAAGACTGCTGCAAGCTGGGTCCTAAGGACGAGGTCTGGCTCTTCGGACTTAGCTGTGGAGCTTTTGTCGTTCGTGCCGTGGCAGGATTGCTGCATTACATGCAAGCACTCTCTTCGGCGGGCACGACACAGTTCAGGGAAGACTACGAGAGGTCGCTGAACATATATCAGAGCATGCAAAGGCACGGAAACCTTGGCAAAGGCCGGGGAGGTATCATTCCCTTGCTTAACACGTGCTTTAGCTGACGATTCAGATGCATTCGCACTTCCTCGCTGCCACCAAACCAGCCCCAAAGATCAAGTTCGTGGGAGACTTGGACACCGTAAAGGCGGTGAAAGAGGACTACCTTTTCGACATATCGTTCAACGATTCTATCCAACATATGCGGCACGCTTTGGCATTGAACGAAGATTGGGACGCGATGACTCCTGAGTATATCTTTCCACAAACGAATGACCTCACGGCTATTCGTGGGAGATCTCTGATTCAAGCCTGGTTTGTCGGTGCCCATATGGATATAGGTGGATCCGGGGGTCGGAAGCGGGGTTGTCGCTCTATCCGCTCCAATGGCTATTGATCGAGAGTCAGTCTCTAGGTTTAGAATTGTCATTCGCTGGCACTTTTGAGGACAGGGTCGTCATCAATAACCCGCTGGACCTCGGTTTTCCTTCGACGGACGAGCAAGGCCGAGGAGCACCCATGTGGTCCTGCAAGATGGAGAATAATATTAAGGTCAGCATGCAGGATCTTCGGAAGGTCCACATTCTCAGCAGATACAACCACCGTTACGCCATCAAGCTGCACAAGCACCTTATTACTATTTAACCTACGAAAAGACGAATAGTGTTTGCCGACAACGGCAGTCTAGACGGCTGAATTGGTTTCTATAAGTGCATCCAGGATCCTATGTTCGCGCAGCTACTAATACGATACAGTACGTCAAGGAACTATCATCCATCCCAACATATACTTCCATTTAGATGTATCAAACAACATCGGATTCGATACCAACCAGACGGAGCTACGCCTGCATCTTAAGAATTGGAGAATGAAGACACTCGGCTTACAGAACAACGTCTTCAACCAAGGCTTTTGGATCGATAACGACATCCAGGTGGATGAGACTCTTAACACCATTCGGATTCTTGTGTGTAGAAACTGCGGAGTTGGCAAATTGACCCTGATCAACAAAGTTTTCGGGGTGCGTGTAGTAAGTTTGGAAGCCTTTGCGCTATGAACTATAACTAACTGCGGGAAAAGACAGAGGTGTCGGAACGATTTAGAGGAATCCACAACGTCAGGAAGGAGATCAAATTCAACACCCGCCCAGACCTCATCTTGCATGATTCGGGGGGTTTCGAGGCAGGAACTGCCAAGGAAGTGAATGCCGCCACGGGATTTCTGCAGGAGAAGTCCAATGCCGGTAACATTAAGAGTAAGCTTCATATGATTTGGTAAGCGCCTATTGCTCGCAGCATGTTTATCTAGTATATAATCATGGCTTTCGATCGCAATAACTGAGGATGGTGCTGACATGGTGTAGGCTGTGAATTGAGACGACGAGCCAGAGGACACAGCGCGCAACAGAGGATTTGTTCAAAGCGGGTAACCTTTTTGCCCAGGAAGTGCCCATGATAGTGGTTGCTACGAAGAAGGATGAGTTCCTGTCAATGAAAATAGGCGAGTGTATGAGAAGGTCAGGACCAAATTCGATAGAACAGTGCATCATGGATTCCGAAAGTCAACTCGAGGAGCGTATCAACCAAATTGTGGAAGACATATCTCGTGTTCAAAACGATCGACTAGATGCTTGCATCGCGGTCTCTGAAGGTGAGCTTACTTACATGCTTAACACGTTCCAAAATGCGAATTCAATGCAGCGCCCCACGCATGTTCATGCTGAAGAGTCCGATTCCATTGCTACTGTAAATATGGGCTGTTTTTAGTCTGACCGGTATTACAGATGATCCAGCATCGATCGAAGAGCTCATCAGTACGACGTCTCAGTGCATCAGCGTTGAGAGGATTCGCCGCCTCTGGATCAGCGCGCAAGTGGCGCGGATCGATCTCAAGATCAAGCTTGGAATTGGAGACACAATCCTTGTCTACAGGCGATGCATCCAGGCTGCGACCGGAGTTTCAGGTGTTCCCTTGCCCCCAGTCATCACTCGCGTCGCGGCAACAATTGGTGTGTGCAACAGCATCGTTCGGTGCTTTGGCCTACCTTCTATCGGGAGCGATGTAGCCTTGAAGATCGTCATGACCAACATCTGGAACAATTTGGGCAACAGCCTGCGCATTGTAGTCGCGGAGCTATTTGTAGCCTCACGCCTGTGTGCGACAGTCATAACGGGCGGTCATCCCTTTTTTTTTGGTTGCCAGCACCGCAAACGTCCCACTCGTGGTTCCCGCTACGGCGCGACTGATCTTGATGCTGTCTACTGACCTGATACTGATCTTGACGGGCTCCTTCAAGGTGGCATCGCAAAGGAACGTCGGTCAGCCGCTTGTTCGGGATCTGAAAGCTGCTGCATGCGCTTATCGCCCGTTTTCCAACGATGTCCACAGGAGAATCAAGGATTTGACTCCGAAAGGGGACAGGAGCGCTTATTATCGAATCCACACAATCAGAACAGGATTCGAAAAGGTCATCGAAGATTACAGAAGCAGGGTTGTAGATGCGATTGCAGCAACGAGGACTGGCAGTTTTTCAGATTATAAGGATGAGAGTTCTTTCAGTTTCGACTCTTCTAGCAGCTGTCTCTAAAGGGACAAGGATCTTTGGCTATATGTAAGGAGGCAATGAACGATAAACGTAATGGTTATTCGTTAACGGATGTCAATGAAATATGGTGAGGATGATGACTTTAAAGCCGATGTGTGCAGCGCGAATGCGGAACGGTTGGTGTATCTCTTGTGTATAGAGGCAACAGAGAAGTAAGATTCTGCCATTACTTTCTATGGCGATACTTGTTAAGGCAAAACGATTCCACCAAGCCCATGGCGGATCAGCTGACAGTGGTCTCGGGCATGTCGGCGCTCTTGCATAATGCTTATGGTGCTTGGCTACGTCGGCCCGCTACCCCTGTCATGCCAAGGGACATGGATCATCCCGAGCCTAGTCGCACTGCCTCAGCTCTTCCAGTGCGCCTTGTATCAAAAGACCACATGGTGTCCACGAGCGGTGTAGCATGTCTGCGGTGTCCTGTCATCACTAACAACAATGGTCGACCTCAAGCATCCAGCGGCGAAGCACAGCCGGAAAAACTACTTCCTGGTATCATGCATTGTCCTCTGCGACCCAATCTCGTCCACCATGCTCCTACCATTCGTCTACTTCATGGTCAAGGACTTTGGCTATCCCGAGGCCAAAATCGGCCCGCGGGCTGGGATAATCACTTCCTGCTTCTTCGTCGCCCAAATGTTCTCCACCCCCTTCTGGAGCATCTGGTCCAACTCGGCCGGCCGCAAGCCCACGCTGCTCGCCGGCCTCTTCAGTGCGGCGCTGGGCACCATCCTCTTTGGCCTATCCCAGTCTCTGGCTTGGGCCATCGTCGCGCGCTGCCTATGCGGCCTCTTGAACGGCAACTTCCCGGTCGCCCGCACCATGGTCGGCGAGCTGGCGGAGCTCTCTGGAACCGATAAGGGGAAGGCTTTCTCTCTGTTTGGGTTCTGCCTCGCGGCAGGCTGGCTAAGTACGTCCCTTCTCAAACTGCATGCAGTTGGCAAACTAACACACCTCAGTTGGACCCATGATCGGAGGAACCCTCGCCCGCCCCGCCATCCAGCTCGGCATCTCCGGGCCTGCAGGCTTGTTCGTGCGATTCCCGTACCTGTTGCCCTGCATATGCGCCGCGTCGATCAATCTGATCGTCTTCGCCGCTAGCTGGTTCCTCTTGGATGACACCAAGCCGGCGCCGCGCCGGGACAGTGATACCGGCCCGGACGAAGCGGATCCGCTTCTTGGTCCGGCCGATCCTCCTCCTCCCAAATGCCGGACGACCAATCAACGAAATCGACAAGTCCAAGTCATGTGCCTTGCCAGCTCACTGTGGGTTTCGTCATGATGAATCCGCAATTGCAAAGCAGCTGATGAAGCTCCAGGTTCTTCTTTACCCACGCCATCCTGTTCGACGAGCTGTTTCCTCTTTTTGCTGTCTCCAGCACAAAAGCCGGAACAGGGTTGTCGTTCCTTCCTCGTGACATCGCTACGGCTCTTATGGCTTCCGGCCCCGCCATGTTCGTGGCGCTGCTGGGCTTCCCGCTGGTGCATAAGCGCGTCAGCGCGCCCAAGCTCTACGCCCTGTCCGCCCTCGTCTTCGTCATCGTGTACCCATCCTTCTCGCTCCTTCCCAGCATCGGGGCCGCATGGCTCTGGCCCTGTCTGGTCATGCTGATCATGCTGCGGTACATGAGTCTGGTTGTCTCGCTCACCAGCCTGAACATCATGGTATGTAGTCAGACATGAAATATTTCTTGTGGTTGGTGAGGCGCTGATGAAAGTATGCATAGATCAACGACATCGTCGTCCCGGAGGAGCGTGCGCTGATCAACGGCGTGGCGCAATCGATCGGATCGTTTGCACGCACAGTCGGCCCGACACTCGGCGGCTGCGTGTGGTCTTGGAGCTTGTCTAGTGGGCTCCCCGCTCCTCTTGACTTTCATGCCTGCGTAAGTCGTGTCTCTGTACGTTTTTGTAGTCTTTTGCTGACTGCTTTCACAAAGTTTGTCCTGCTATCAAGCTTGGGCGCAGCCCAAGGCGCGACTGCTTTGGTATTGTGCAGGAAAGGTGACGGCGTTTTAAAGGCTTCGAGGGAGGATGAAATTGAGGTGACGGAGGATTGAACGCACTGTTTGAAGCCCATTGCACTATAGATGGCTTTTTGCTATAACCCTCATGCGCTCTTTGCCGAGTCTTTTTGTTTAGATACAAAGTTGATTTGACCGTTTGATACATCATTACTGCGCCTCTCCCAGAAATGTTGGTTCCTAGAGCTATGCACTTGACCATTTGCATTCTTCCTCTTCAATGCTTGTATGACTGTGCGAGCTGCGAGGAGTCTGTTTCTGCCTCTCAAACCGATTGGACTTTGGTGCAGCCAGCTCACGCAACCAATCACAAAGCAGTGTCCTTGCACGGCGTCACTACCATCACACGGATGAAAATGGGCGGACAGATTTATTCTGGGGGAATCGAATCAATGGAGAGGAATGCCACGGAGGCGGAGTTAACGAGATGAGGCTAGCTGTATATGGCAGGTGCAGGGATGTCGGCGAGCGGGCCGCACCTTGCAGGGATGTCGGCGCCGGCGCCGCCACAAAGCGCCACCTGGGATGTCGCCGCCTCGCCGCCATCCTTTATGTTTTGGTCCTCCGCTCTGTCCGTTCTCTCGAAAGTTGCTCCGTCCAGGTGTTCCACACGCGAAATCTTTTTCGTCCGCTTTTTGTGCGCTGTTTGGGGGTTTATTTGGGCGTTCGCGCTGCCATCAGCTTCGCTCAACAAACAGCTATCGTTTTACGACACACAACCATGGCTGAACCGCGGAACATCAGCGCTACTGAGGAACGTCGCGATGGAACTTCATCAGACCTCGAGAAGCAGCAAATCCCGAGCCCGGGAGTCGCCAGCGAGTCTGGTGAGAGCGATGCGCAAGTCACGGAGAAGCCTGGCGCTCGCGTGGGCCTGACTTTGACGCAGTTCTGGATTGTCATCGTGGCGTAAGTTGGCCTAGAATCTTCACATGTTTCGAGACCGCTGACGGTTGTTTTTCTAGGTTGAACATGGGCATGCTGCTCACCGCTCTCGATTTCAACATCGTGGCAACGGCTGTGCCCATCATCTCGTCGGATTTCAAGGAATACAGCAATTCTTCATGGCTCGGCACCGGCTTCCTCATCTCATTCGCTCTTGTTCTTCCCATCTACTCGAAGCTCGGCGACATGTTTGGTCGTAAGAACATGTTTCTACTCGGCACCCTCATCTTCACCCTCGGCAGCGGCTTGTGCGGTGGCTCCAGCAGCATGTCGATGCTGATCGCCTCGAGATTGATTCAAGGAATTGGTATGGTAATTTGTTGATTTGAAAATGAGACACTGGACGCTGACATGGAATTTCAGGCGCTGGCGGCATCTACGGGCTGGTGAATGTCATTGTGACTGATCTGGTTCCACTTCGAGAAGTCGGCAAGTACCTGGCTCTTGCAGGCTTGGTGTGGGCAATTGCGGACGTGGCGGGACCTTTGCTCGGTGGCGCCTTTTCCCAGTGAGTTGACCATCTGCCCCGTCACGAATGCACCTTGACTAACTCTTGGACCAGATACGTGAGCTGGCGCTGGTGCTTCTACATCAACCTCTGCATCGCCCCTGTAACGTTCGTCGTTATCTTCATTGTCCTCAAGCTCCCGGCCCCCAAATTGGACTTCAAGAAACTGAAAAACTACGACTACCTCGGCACGCTCACCCTCTGCGGCGGCACGACCTGCCTCCTCCTCGGCCTCTCCTGGGGCGGCAACAACTTCCCATGGAGCGACAGCCGCGTCATCGGCTGCCTCGTCGGCGGTCCCGCGCTGCTGGCGGCCTTCGTCGTGGTCGAGCACTACGCCAAGGACCCGCTCATCTTCCCCAGCATGCTGCGCAGCCGCACCATAATCGCCATCCTCGTGGCCGAGTTCTTCTACGGGGCCAACCTGCTCGGGCTCATGTACTACGTGCCGCAGTTCTTCCAGCTCGTCTTCGGCGACTCGGCGACGCTGTCGGGCGTCGGGCTGCTGCCCATGATGCTGGGTCTCGCGATCGGCAACCCCGTCGCCGCCGTCGTCACGTCCAAGTTCGGCATCTCGCTGTACAACGCTGTGGCCGGCGCAGCGCTCGAGATCCTGGCCAGCGGCCTGATGACGCGCTGGAACGAGGGCACGTCGCGGGCTGAGGCCGTTATTGTGCTCATCATCCTGGGTATCGGCCAGGGCGCCGTCATGTCCGGCCTGCTGCTCTCGTCGCAGGTCGCGGTGCCGCCCATGCAAATTGGCATCGTCACCGGCCTCGTCATCTTCATGCAGACTATTGGTGACATCTTCGGCATTGCCATGTTCGCCGCCGCCTACGTCAACGAGCTGTCGGCGTCGCTCGCGCGCCTGGATCTCACACAGGAGCAGATCACCCTCGTTCTAACTGATGTGCAGGAGGTCAAGCACTTCGAGTCGGCTGACCTGAAGCATGAGGTCGTCGAGGTCTACGCCGATTCCATGCGGAACGGCTGGTGGTTGATGTTCGCTTGCGCGTGCATGATTTTCGTGGCGTCGCTGTGCTCCAGGCAGCACAAGTTCGGCTCGAAGTGATTGTGGAAGTTTGGGGGAAGTGAAGAAGCTCTAAAGTTGAAAAATTGTGCTGCAGAGAGGGGTTGGGAAGTATGTACACTTGATGAGAATTGTTTAGTATTTACTGTGTTGTCGAAGGAAGTGGCTCATGTCATGTTACGAAAATTTTCAATGAAGATGGATGAAAGTTGTCCCGATTATTGCATTCTAGAAAGATCTATTTTCCGAGCGAGTACCTGTGATAGCAAAGTGTATTGGCGGAGACGGAGGAATATTCTTTGCATTCTAAGCGGATCCGTTCTAGTAGATTCCTAATTAGAGCAACATGCGTTAGTGTATTGTCGAGGATGGAAGGTGACTGTGAAAATCGCGCCATCGTTCCTGTGATTTAGGAAGGGATTGCGCAAAATGGATGAAGGATCGTACGCTAGCGGTTTGATGCACGTGGAAAAAGACGGTTTGTGGAGTGTGCTGCCTGCGTGGCTTGCAGGGGTTACATAGGAGTCAGCCTATCAGGGTGCTCGCCAGGAACATTTCGTTATGCACGGTTCGCATTCGCATTCAGAGACGGAGAAAGAATTGCATGAATTGTATGAATGGTATATATCTAATGAGTCCCTATCTCTAGCATTTGACAGGCAAGACTGAGCTCGTGGGTTGTGTAGTCTACGTGGTCTTGGTCGAAGAGGTTGAAATGGTGGCCGGGCAGGTCCAACACGGCGTGGATCAAGGATTGGTTGTAACGGCCCCAACCGAGCAGAAGGTCTGAGCGATGGATGTCGACCCTGGACAGATGCATTTCTGGGGTGGGAAAATGGTCCGTTGCGCGTAGCAGAATTGCCGGCGGCACAGCAGGTTGGGGGGGCCTTTTCTCCGGGGCCTGCACTGGGCCTCCCATCGAATGCGGAGTGGCCAAATCGTCAGGTGATGTTGGAGTGGTTTGAGTGTGCGTCAGCGGCGGCGTTTCGACGCTGTTTCCACGCCGTTCTCGAAAGCTGAAGTAATCGCCTGCAGGCTGAATTTGTGCTGACGGGTACCAGGAGTCAAGCATGGCGGCTGAAAGGGCCATGGAGCGGCGGACGGCACGCTGGAGCTCGAGCGGACAGCCAGCGGCAAATTTGGGGAGGTGTTGCACTACCGGCCGCGTGTCTAGGGGGTCCCGGTGGGGAAAGACGGAGTCGACCATGACGATGCCGCGGACATGGATGGCAGGGTCTTGTTGGAGGCGCAGGGCGACCTCGATGGCGACGATGCCTCCAAGCGACCAGCCGCCCAAAAGCAGCGGGCCGCGGGGCACGACGGTGCGCACCAGCTCGGCATAGACGTCGGCCATCTCGGAGATACCTCCTTTCCAACGGGCGCGAGGACTGTGGATGCCATAGACGCGGCGCTGTAGGCTGCCCAGGCGAAGGTAGTGGGCGCAGTTCCCACTGCCGTCGTGGATCAGCACGAGGGGCGCCGCGCCGGGCGGGCCTCCGGTCTGGATGATCTGCGGATTCATGGTTAGGTAGCTATTGTGTATGCGAGGACGCAGCCCGCTGCTCAATAGGACCTCGCTTCATAATAGCAGCTGAGCCGGTGCTGACGCGGGTTTCTCCGCCAGAAAGCAGCAGAGACTGCATAAAGGCGCCGCCCTGCCAGCCGTTATTGTCGCCGCCATCGCCGCCAGATCAGTATCCACCCCGCCCGCCCGCCGCCGCCTTCGCCGCCGCCTTCGCCTAAGATCTTCAGCGCCGACACCGCGCCATGCAATCCCCGACCCGGCCCGTCTCACGCAGGAAGCTTGTGTGCCACGCCTGCCGAGCCCGCAAGAAGCGATGCGATGTAAGTCCCCCCACGCCAAAACGCATGAACGGCTCCCACCTGCACAATCCTTCTCCGACCGAAGCTGACTCATCGCCTGCAGGGGGCGCGCCCGCGCTGCGACTCGTGTCAGAAATGGGACCAGCCCTGCTACTACGCTGCAACCACACCCTCGGACGGTGGCGGCGTTTGGTACCAGCATCCAGACCGCGTCCCCGGTGCATGGGCTCCTCCAGCAGCTCGGCGCAGGGCTCAACAAGCCCCGCCGGATGATTACTTTGCCGTGCAGCCCATGGCCGAGTGGCCCCCACTGTTGACCCCATTGCTCACTCCGCCTGCCGCTCCCGCAATACCTGACGAAGCCCTACTGGAAGACATCCCGTCACTCACCTTCGACGACGCCTTGTCATTCACAAGCCTAAGCTGGCCATGCTCGCGCCTACCAAGCGTTTCCTTGGACTCGCCTGCTTCGGCAAGCAGCCTGCCAGCCCAGCCGGAGCTTGTCCGGCTTGTAGACCTCTTCTTCGCCCACTTCCACCCTTTCGTGCCATGCCTTCACGAGGGCTCCTTTCGGGACTCGTTCTGCAACTCGGCAACACAGGCCGATGCACCTGCACTAGTATATGCCGTTCTTGCCGTGGCTGCTTCCATGCACACAGATGCCGCGGTGCGCCAAAGGCAGGACGAGTGGCTGACCAGGGCAAAAGCGCTTTACCGAGAGAACTGCAATGAACAGTCGGTGCAGATGGTGCAGACGGCGCTGTGTCTCGCCTTCCACGCACTGGTGACTGGAGATCTTCAGGCGCTGTGGATGCTGCTTGGCGACTCGTGGAGGAAAGCGTGTCTGATGGGCTTCAACCGCCTCGACGCCCCTGACCATCCAGGTCTCAAGCCGTTTGCTCCTGCTCCTCAGGATGCCCGCGAGAAGGAACAGCGCCGCCGTATCTTTTGGACCATATTTTTGCTAGACCGGGGCACGAGCTTTCCATTGGGCCTACCCTATGCCATTGACGACCGCCAGTTCCTCGTCAACCTACCCGTCCGTGAAAACATCTTTGCCGGAACCGGCTCGTTGGTATGATACTTCCCTCTGTCGAACCTGCACTTCCCGCTCACTGTTATTAGGATCCCGAAGAGGCTGGCTCGGTGCCTTTCACACACAAGCTGAGCTCTCTGATCTCGGCCAGACCAGCCCAGGGAGACGCAGCGCCCATCATGCACCACCTGATCAAGGCATACGTCATCATGGGCCGCATCGTCGAACACACCCACTCGATCCACCCACAGCAATCAGATCACAGCGGCCACAACGAGCTCGATTCAGCCCTCGTCCGCTTCCGCCTCAGCCTGCCCCGGTGCGCCACCGAACTGTCTCGCGCCGCCCCGTGCGCCTTCAAGCATGTCCTCTGGCTAGGCATGATCCTCCACGCAAACACAGTCCTGCTACACTTCACTCCCACCAATTCTGCACGCAACGATGAAAATCAAGATTCTTCCCGTGCCTTCGAGTACTGCCTCGCCGCCGCCCGCGCCATTGTCCAGCTCGTCAAGGACGCTTCCCGCATTGCCACCGACACCCTCGCCAACCCCCACATCTCCCCCGCTCTGTACCTCGCCAGCCGCATCCTGCTCATCCAATGGCACCGTGACAAAGATCCCCAACTGCGCGACGACATCGACCTTATCCTCCTCGCCTTTGACCGTATTGCTGACGCTTTTCCTATCCTGGCCCAAAAGTTCACTACGCGAATCAACTCCGACGTGCTACTCGATGCCGAGAGCGTGCGTGCCCTAAGGGCTGCCGGCGCGAGGGGGTTGCTGGTGCAATGTTCGTCGTGGAATAGACGCTGATATTTATAAAAATCATGATTTCCTGCAGGCTTTGTTTTTTGATCTAAAATACATGTCATTTATCATCTTCACTTCTCGTTAAAAATCATCTTTGAAAAAAGAGTAAATAGAATCAAACCGGTGGAATTTTAGTTTCCCTCAAGCATTTTTTCATAGCAGATACGCATGGTGGTTTCTTACGAGCGTTGTCGTTTGGTTATATATCATTTATATTATTTGTTTTTGTTCAAAAGTATATACGAACGAAAGTAAATAGAATCAACATTTAAACCAGTATTCAATCCAAGACTTGAAATAGCATATTTTACTTATCCGAGTTTTCTTAATTTTATTTCTGTCTGCAACAGAGTCGTAGATGTGCAAATAATCCATCAGCTATCTATAAGGCAGCGTAGAATATCTGCGCGCCAGTACTGACAAATTGCAAACAGCAAACACGGAGACGTGTAAACAATAGAATCCATTTCATAATTCGTCATAAATCAAGGTTCAAAGCGACAATGTTCCAATTCCCTCCAGCTACAGCTAACCCTGCTTCTCCTTCTTCCTGAATTCCAAAGTTGCCGTCGTGTCATAGATTAGAGAGAACAGGTGGTTGAAATTGTTGACTGGCCTCTCCTTCCCATCAGGAAGCTTAAAGTCGTATTCCAAAAGCAATCTCGACAGCGTCGCTTTGAGGACGTTCGTCGCGAAGAAGCGGCCAGGGCAAGCCTGTCATTCGTTAGCAACATGAATCCTTCCCCGGACGAGAGTAACTCACATTTCGGCCCGCACCAAACTCCACGGACTCGGGACTGTTGCACGGTCTCGGTATCAGTTTCTTTTATCATCTGAGGAGCGGGAGTGGTAGCCAGTGACTCACCCAACAGAGACGTATGTATACTTGCTCTCATTCCCCGCGATCATGCGCTTGTCAGCCCATTGAAACCCGTTGAAGTCACGCGGCTGCTTCTTCTCTCCCGAGATGACCGAGTACGCATTCGATACCGCCACGTACGAATTAGCCGGCAGCGTCATGCCGTTTGTGAGAGGGAGCGGTTTGATGATCTTGCGGTAAACGGATACTAAAATGCTCGTCAGTTTTCTGACCGGTGTCGCTTCGACTGCTTCGTCTTACGCAGGTTCGCGTGATTGAAGCGCTGCGACTCCTTGAAAAAGCTGTCCATGTTCTGCAGCTTCGCCAGGCTGGCTGGGCGGAGTCTGATTGTTCCCTCGGTCGCGACCAGCGAGCGGCTTTCCTCGCGTAGTGGCTCAATGCACTCTGGGTGGGACGCGAGGTCGAAGAGGGCTTGTGTGAGAACTGTACCGGTGCTCACAACGCCGGCGAAATTCAGAATCACAAAACCTTCAATCAGCTTCGACGTATTGTGCTTGTCTTTGCCGGCATTCTCGATGAAGTGTTGCACCAGGTCGTGCGGGTTCTTAAACCCCGGCTTTTGCATCTCCGTGAAACGAGCCTGCAATCCACGATTAACCACTCGTCTTTCCGCATGTGCCTGATCTTACCTTGTGGATCGGCGCAACAAAATCGCGCAGGATGTTGAATCTGCGGCGGAGGTCTCGCATCTCCGGTATGAACATCGCGGCTACTGGTCGGAGGATGGGATCCCACTTCGACAAGGCAACGGCTGCTCGCATCGCCGCAGCTGAATGTTCGGTGCAGTATTTCATCTGTAGTATAGGTAAGTGCCACGTTGCGTCCATCTTCATCGAAATTCTCTCACCCATGTTTCGTTGCGAGCCAGCTCTCCTCCCACAAAGACAGTCTGATAAACCCTCAGCATGATCTTGCACATTGCTTGGTGCAGCGGAAATCCTGTCCAGTCTATAAGATCGGCATCAGCGCGAATCTCTTTGGTAAATCTCTGCCTGCTCTTTGAACCAGACTCACCACTACATTCGCGAAAGATCTCAGCTATGGACGCCTCGATCTCATCGTGCGCAGTAGGCATGATGAAGCTGGCATTCTTGGTAAGCTGTTGCTTGGCATATCCGATGGCCGTGTGGGAGCGGTCCCCTTCCAGATTTGTCAGATTTGACTTGAGCCAGTTTGCTTCTCTTTGGCTTACCAGGTGTGTCGGGGTACATTGATCCAACGCATGTATAGCTGCATCCTGTTACTACTGAAGAACGCAATCAAGGATGCTCTTTCATACTCTCCCAGGAATCGCTCGCAGAGGTCACCAGCGGAAGCTATTTCGTAGTGGCTTAGTATATCAAGATGAACTCGGGGAAATAATTTTTTTACAGATCTGACTTACTGACACTCGCCTCAGGAAGCCAAGTGTATTCATTGACCAGCCTGTCTGGGAGCACAATGACACGTCTGAATGGCGTTTGGAGAATGAATACTTGTTCGGGGTCCTGCACATTGATAAGCAAACGTCCCGTGAGAAGGTGAAAACAGCATACATTTACATATTGGTTACGTATGAGTGCCTTATAGTCAGTCGTCTCTGTGCCTTTGATAACTGGTATGTTCAGTGACGCGTATGCTCGATCCTCTCGCCATTTGATCCAAAGACGCCGCAGAGCGATCGCCACCGGAATCAGAAGAAGAGAAAGAATTGGCAACATTATTGTGAGGTGAGAAAGGATTTCTCTCTGTTCGAAATGGAAGTGATGCACTTCAAAACGAATGAATAAAACACAACTTTTTATTCGCTTGTCGAATGCAGACTTCAATCATGACTTGGCGATAATGGCTGATGAATCGACTGACCGTCACGCCTCGCGAGAGGCCTGCTCCGGCCACTGAATCCTTCCGTGCAGCCTTGTCGGGTTCCTGACCTGCGCGGCCCGAGCGCCGCCATGTATTTCCGCGATCCCGTCCGACACCCCTGCTCTGACCGAGCGGCCCCCATCCAGATAGTGCGCCACCAACGTCTTGTGCTCGATCTGTGAAATGCATGTTCCAGCTCGGCATCGTCTCGGATTTTAGCGTCTTAGTGGCGTAAGAACCTTCTGGAAATCCACAGACAACAGGGAAGAGTTTGCTTTGTCTACCAATGTACCATACACATAGCGTGAGAAAGGTATTTGGCCCTCTCGACGTCGTCCTGGCAAAGATGTTTTTTGAATCTTTTTTGGATGGTTAAATTCAATTGTCTAGACGTAAATTTAAGTCTCAAACGTGAAGATTTGCATTGATATGGTATTTTCACTACCCATTCATTGAAGTGAAATTGAGCCAGAGAGTTCCACGCAAGCTATCGATTTATAGGTGGCGAGAAGAACTGTTCGTGCAACCACAATTGGAAAAACCGAGTGATGTAATTTAAATTTTAGGAACTACATTCAACATCGACGCGTAGTAGAACGACCGAGAAAGCCTGCACCAAATCACCCCCGCATCCCAACACTAGAGCTCTGACAGAACCATCTGCGCCGAATCCTCGTGCCGCGGGCACGGGTTCACCAACTCGAAATCAATGGGCAGGTTCCGCCGCTCCTGCAGCTCCTGCATGGTCAGGAACGCATCGTGGCACTCCTTGGCCGTCTCGCGATCAGCACCAGGGGCATTCAGCACCCTGCGCTTGCCCACGGCGTAGCCGCCATTCTCCTTGTCGAAGTAGCTGACGTGCATCTTGCCCTCGTCGCCCGGCCCGATATCCAAGAAATGCACCACGTAATCGTCATCCAGGAACTTGGTCTCTGGGTCATCGCTGGGGTAGTTGACGCAGTGCACGTGGCAGTCTGTCGCCGTGCAGTTGCCCGTCGAGTACTCGTACCAGTCGTACGAATCAGGGCGGGCAACGCAACCAGTATGGTTGGTAGATGCCGACGGGGGTAGCCACCTGGGAAGTGATTAGACTTGGGTGTTTGGTTGAGTGCATGGACTTACCAGCCGAAGCTCAGGTAGCCGGATGCTGTGCCGTAGGAGAAGAAGTTGGCTGTGACGACCTTGCTGTCTCCAGGATTCGAGGATGAGTTGGAGGGGAAGATGACGACTGAGTAGCCGTGCATTAGGAACAGTGGGCCAGATGCCGCGGCGGTGGAGAGAAAGAGGGACAGGGCTGGCAGCTTCATGATGAATCGACGAGTTGCAAATTAGCTGAGATGGTCAGTGTATTGTGCAGCTCTGGTAACATTTTTATTGTTCGCATTGAGACCGAGCGCTGGCTATACAGACGACAAAGACAGAAAATTCGAGATGTGGAGCCGGGATATCGGCGAAGTGGTTACCTGATGTTTGATTAGATGTCGGCGAGAGCGGCGGCGAGCGGGCCGCGAGGTTTTGGCGAACGACGATGCTGCTTTTCCTCGCCCCCAACATCACCGAGGCGGTTGACTGCTTCATTTGGGTTGTGGGCCGCGGAGCTGAATCCTTCTCGCATGGTGTGCAGAAAGCCACAATCCTACGGTCCAGCCCGCGCCGTAAGCCGGCAGCCGAAGAGCCTCGTGCACGGATCCCGTTGCGCGTACATCCCGCCTACCATACAGCAGTGCTCTCGCCGGGTAGTATATAAATACAGTTTTAAAATATATGGTAGTTGTTCATTAGGAATGTGAATATTCCCTCCATCTTCTTCGAGATCATCAATCCAGTCACAGTCACGATGGTGCACGTTGACATTGAGCCGGCCGAGGCCGAAGTTGCCATCATTGGCATGGCCTGCAGGGTTGCAGGTGCCGACTCTCCTTCAAAGCTTTGGGATGTCCTTGCAACTTCCAAAGATGTCCAAAAAGATATCACCCGATTCAATGGTGATGGCTTCTATGCACCGGATGGTGGACCTCGCAAGGGCTTGACGAACGTCAAACGGTCCTATTTCATCGACGGAGAAGTCAGCGAATTCGACAACGCTTTCTTCTCCATTCCGCCACTAGAAGCGAATGCCATGGACCCACAGCAGCGGCTGCTGCTTGAGGTCACCTATGAAGCCGTGGAGAACGCGGGCATTCCACTTGAGAATTTTCGAGGCTCAAACACTGCAGTGTTTGCAGGTGCGTAGTCAACCAGATCCTGTTGTCAAGCAATTACTGATTCTCCATAATAGCAACGACCAGCGGCGATTATGCCACCAACACTCTGCGAGACTTGGATTCGACGCAGAAGTATACATCTACCGGCACTTCAAACGCCATTCTTGCCAATCGGCTAAGTTACTCCTTTGATCTCCACGGTCCCAGTCTTCTAATCGATACCGCGTGTTCGTCGACGATGGTTGCCTTGCATTACGCAGTGGCTGCTCTGAAGTCCGGGGAGGCAAACATGGCTGTGGTCAGCGGTGTAAACCTCATGCTGAACCCCGACATGTTTGTACACATGTCTGAGCTCGGATTCTTGAGCCCTTCGGGGCGCTGTCGTAGCTTCGATGCTGCTGGAGACGGGTATGCCCGTGCTGAGGGCGTACTGTCCCTTTTGTTGAAGCCTCTTCATCAAGCTCGTCTGGATGGAGACCCAATCCGTGCTGTCATCAAAGGCACGAGGTTGAACCACAACGGAAGGACTCAGGGAATTACACTGCCCTCGACAAAGGAGCAAAAGTCCAATCTGGAAGCTCTCTACCAAAGCTTCAATCTGGATCCGGCTGACATTCAGTACTTTGAAGCCCACGTACGTCCTCGAATATCTGACTGTTTGCTTTAAGTGATACTGACAATTTGCAGGGAACGGGTACTGCTGCAGGCGATCCTATCGAACTGGCGGCTGTGGACTCCGTGTTCGGTGCCTCACACAACCTGCAAAAACTTCTGGTGGGCTCAGTGAAGTCCAACATTGGTCACCTCGAATCGTGCGCTGCGCTCGCCGGAATCGTCAAAACAGTCGAATGCCTCGAGAGAGGTCTCATCCCTCCTCAGATGCACTTTGAAAATCCGAACCCCAAGATTGACTTCTCCAACATTGAGATCCCAACACGGGTGCTCCAGTGGCCGCCCACAGGGAGTCACCCCCGACGAGCGGCCATCAACTCTTTCGGCTTCGGCGGTACAAACGGCCACGTCGTGCTTGAGCACTTTCCAAGGACCCAATCTCGTTCAGCTCAAGGCCACCGCCCCTATATCTTCAGACTATCTGCTGCCAATGACGCCTCCCTGAGCTTGATGGCTTCCTCGCATGCGGATTTTGTTGAATCTCAGCAGCCAAACATTGTCGATCTGGCACACACACTGCTCGCCCGACGAGCATTCTTGAAACGGTCGATGTTCGTAACAGCCTCTAGCCTAGAAGAGCTTGTCGGCAAGTTGCGTGACCCCGCTACGCCTCGTGTGACGAGGTCAAACGATGCTGTTTCCCGCATCGGCTTCGTTTTCACAGGCCAGGGAGCACAGTGGGCAACGATGGGGAAGCAACTCCTGGAAGAGAGCCCAGTATTCCGCTCCAAGGTCATGGAGTGTGACAGAGTGCTCCAGGCACTTCCAGACGGCCCTGAATGGTCCGCACTGGAGGAGCTGGCGAAATCGAAGGAGACGTCGCGCATAAACGTCTCGAGCCTCTCGCAGCCGATCTGTACGATCCTCCAGATATCCTTGTTGGAACTCTGGAAATCGTGGGGAATTACTCCATCGAGCGTCGTTGGACATTCGTCTGGAGAGGTTGCAGCAGCATATGCAGCGGGCATCCTTTCTCTGTCCGATGCTGTCATAGTCGCCTACTACCGTGGACTATACCTTGGCAGCTCTTCGGCGCCGTCCTCTTCCCAGAAAGGAGGAATGTGCGCGGTTGGCCTGGGAGAAGCTGGCGTTCAAGACTTCCTCAAGCGCTTCCCGGGTCAGGTAGCTTTGGCTGCTGTGAACTCTCCTGGAAGCTGCACGCTGTCAGGTGACAAGGACGCCATCGAGGCCATTGTGGAGTCTTGCAAGGCAGATGGAATCTTCTGCAGGCTTCTGAAAGTCGACATGGCGTACCACTCTCACCACATGCTTCCGCTCGCGCCCATGTACGAGAAAGCCATGACAAATGTCGGAGTCAGCCCAGTGTCGTCCTCAAAGGCCAACATGTACTCATCTGTATATGGATGTCGGATTGATCCGCGGAAGTGCACTCCGACGTACTGGAAAGATAACATGACCTCAACCGTCCGCTTCGCTGCAGCTATGTCTGACCTGATGCTTCAGGAGAACGTTGAAGCTCTGGTGGAAATCGGACCCCATCCCGCACTCAAAGGCCCGGTTGCAGATACGCTGGCTGACCTTGGCACAACAGGTGTCCCATACTTCTCATCGTGCTTCCGCGGTAAGCCCGATATGGTTGCACTCTTGGAGTCTGCCGGGAGCATGATGAACGCAAATCTCCCCGTCCAGGCCAGTCGCCTCAATGCAAATGAAGTCGCCCGCGGATCCGGCTTCATATACGAGACGGGCCAAGTCCTGACAAACCTCCCAAAATACGAGTGGGATCACTCTGGTTCTTTCTGGGCTGAGTCACGCATTAGCCGCAATCTACGCTTCCGTCAATTTCCACGCCACGAACTGCTTGGCTCGCGGATGGTTGAAGACACTCCCTTGGCCATGGGTTGGAGAAACAACCTTACATCGAAGGAAGTAAAATGGCTCTCAACTATAAAGGTATTATCATTTGACACGTTTCATGACCATTACTTACAATTTGTTAGGCCAGCGGCACAGCTTCACTTCCACCTACGGTATTTCTTTCAATGGCATGGGAAGCCGCTCGTCAAGTCCACCACCTCCACAAGTTACAAGAGCCCATTATTCAACTCAAGGACATCACCTTCAAGAATCCATTGCCTTTGTCCTGGCTCGATGATGACGCTGCTGTAGAACTGCATTTTCGCCTCAACTTGGATCGTGCGGGCACCTCCGGGACGTTTGAAATCTCAGCAGCATCTGCAGAATCTACGGAGAATTGGATCAACCCCTGCGCTGGAGCTTTGGCCTTCTGCGAACAGCCAACGAAGACTCCAGGCTCCCACAAGGAAGTTCAGCATAGTGCTTCCCTACAGAGCTATCTCAAATCCTTCGAACTGGCTGATATCAAGGGAGTGCAGAATCTGGCTATGAACACGGGCGCAGCCAGTGGTCAACTGGAGCAAAGCGAATATTCGGCCTACAACGTCGATCCAGCGGCTTTCTCAACTTTATTGCGCATTCAGGAGATGATGATGCTCGGTTCTGGGCTGCCTGGAGAATACAATTTACGGTCGATCAACCTTATCGAAGCACGACTGGCAGAGGCCTCCTTGAGCACGCCCCAATTCTACATCGACAAGCACCACGCTAGCTCTGTGGCAGCCACGATGGATCTCTGGATAAACGGGTCGGATGGAGCATACATCTCTCTTCGTTCCATGCATTTCCAACTTCGGGAACAAATCAACCCAAAGCCCCGTCTTGCGTCGCTTTTCTTCAAGCCCCAGGTCCTCCCAGACATTTCATCCGAGGATTTCAAGGCCGGGACTCCTGGCGTACCTGCAGAAATGTCAGTCTCTGAGATTATGTCTCTACTGACTCACAAGTGGCCAAACAGTGACGTGGCCATTGTGGACGTGGAGGCAGATATTGCGGCTGCCGTCACATCTGCCTGCCCAGGTCTCCGAGCTGACGAACGATCAAGCCTGCGGACGCTGACTCTTGTTGGAGATTATGATGTGCCCGAGTCCCCACGAGTACGCCGCGTGCAACAGTTGAACTCTAAGTCAAAGTTCCACATGATTGTTGGCTCTGAGAACTCTCTGCAGCAGTGGGCTTCGATGCTCCTGCCAGCATGCCTTCTGTTTGTTCGGCTCGACTCGGATGAGGGACGGGCTGCCTTTGCGGATAGTTTTGACCTCGTGTGCAGCCTTCGGAATCTGGCATCGCAGAGCTGGGTCGTTGGGCGGTTGAAGAAGACGCACAGCGAGCTGTCAGGACGCCGTCCCAAGGTATTTTCTCCTGAGAACTTCGACATTTCTGCGCTGTCGGGTATTCTGGAAATGGAACATGCCCGCTTCCCAGGACATGCGAGCGACGACGCCGAGAAGCATTCAAACACCACGCCGCGGCATGTTATCGTACTCGACTGTAGTCCGGAGTCTATACTGGCGAGGCAATCGGCTGAAGGGTGGCTTTCTTGGCTTCAATCCATGGTCGAGGGCATGGAGACATTACTCTGGGTCAACCACCAAGTGCAGACAAACCCGTTCTCCAACGTTGCTGGCAGCTTCATCCGCACGCTGTGTGCAGAGTATCCTGCTCTCCGAGCGGCACATCTTGTCATTGCGGACAGCCCCAATGCTGAACAAACCGCCGAGATGGTCAAACAAGCTTACACCCAGCTGCAAGAAGGAAGTGCTGAGGTCGAACTGATGGCCAAGGATGGACATCTCCAGTGCTTGCGCTACCTTCCCAACGACCAGTTGAATGCTTCCGTCGGCATCGCACCACCAATGCACTCACACAGGCAGCCAGCCACTGGTGACTACCGTATTGCCTGCACTGGAGAACACCGCGTCGCTGTCTTTTCGGCGCCGCCCGTGTTGCCCCATTCTTTGCCCGCAGGCTCCGTGGTTGTCGAGAACCGAGCATCTTTGGTGGATCACTCGGACGTCCTGGCCTTTGAAACGCCCAGCGTAGCTCATGACGTGAAGATTGGCTTCGGTCTCTTCTTTGCTGGTATCGTCGCCCTCTCCAGTGCCCCAGAATTTCCGAGAAGGGTGCCCGTTGTTGGCTGGTCATCCGGAGCCCACAGCTCGTCCGTTCAAGTTCCGGCCAGACAAATTCACGCGCTCCCGAATGGTGTTTCCTTGGAGGATGCAGTCTCCTGTTTCGCAGCCAGCGTCACCGCGTATGCTGTTGTTGACGGCACTGCGCGCGCAAGGAAGGGCGACAGTTTCAGTCTGTCCGTTACTGGCATACTGCAAACTGCTATATGGAAAGTGTGCGAAATGCTCGAGGTCAACATGGTGGATGATATTACTTCAGCAGACTTTTCTGTGACTTTCGACCCGACAAAAGGCCTGGCTGTCAACTCACGACCGGTAGATGTCCGTCGCTACCTCGAATTGGGGCCTACAATGTCCTCTATTGTCGGGCTGTTCTATACTCTTCTGCATAGCCAGAACTCCATTTCAATGGTGGACACCTTCAAGCTGTCTGAAGTGCAGGCAGCGTTTGACGCGGCTGCTCTCGGGCCTCTTCACAGCGTCATTGTTCATTCCGGAAAGGAGACGATGCATGACTACATGGTCGACTATGTGCCAGTACCCAAGCTTTTTTCGGAAGATGGCGCATACATCCTTCTCGGTGGAATGGGTGGTCTCGGTCAGTATCTGGCAACATGGATGATTGAAAACGGGGCCAAGAACTTGGTCACCATCAGCCGAAGCGGACTTGCGAGTGAGGACGCAAAGCGAACGGCCAGGTCCATTGAAGAACTCGGAGGCCAAGTACAAGCCTTTGCAGTGGATGTATCCAATGCAGATGCGCTTGACGATGCCATCACTCAAATCCGAAAGCAGCACCGAATCCGTGGATGCATCAATCTTGCCATGGTCCTCCAGGATGCGCCTTTCATGAAGATGACTTCAGAGAGATGGGACCGTGCCCTTAAGCTGAAGGTTGAGGGTTCGTGGAACCTTCACCAGTCCACGCTTCAGGATGATCTTGACTTCTTCATCCTCTTCTCTTCTATTTCGTCAATCACCGGCAACCGCTCCCAGTCCAACTACGCCACCGGCAATGCTTTCCAGAATGCCCTCGCAGCATACCGTAAATCTATCGGTCTGCCTGGCCTGTCGGTGGCCCTGGGCTCCATGAGCGGAATCGGCGTCCTGGCGAATGATGAGAACCTCCTGACGTACTGTGCGCAAATGGGCCACGCTCACATCGGCCCGAAGGAGCTGGAAAAGGTCATGGAAGCTGCAATCTTCGAATCACACAAATCCGACAGCGCTCCGCTAATCTCTTTGGGTTTCGAGATGTTTGAATCCTTGGACGGTGTCGTTCAGAAGAGAGCTGACCAGAGCCAAGCGTTCTGGACAGACTTCCCAGAGTTCGGCCACCTGATTGATCACAATTCGACTGGGGCCGAGGAAGTAGTGCGATCGCTGAAGGAGCGCCTACAATCCCCAGGTCCTGAAGGTGCACAGGAGACTCTCATGGACGCTTTTCTAGAATGTCTCGGGAGCCTTCTTGGGTATGGCGTTGATGCATTTGATCCCGATTCATCGATTGCAGTATACGGACTCGATTCGCTCAATGCTATGTCCTGTCGGTACTGGTTTTTCCAACGTAAGTATATCCAGTCTCGTCATACTTGTACCCGACATGCTAATGGATTTCGAAGAACTTGGCCTCGATGTACCCGTGTTTGACATCCTCGGATGTAAATCGATCCGCGCTCTCATCTCCAGAGTCATCACCAAATTCCAAGATGGACAGGAGGGCTCGAAGGGCTATGTGATTCCACAGCCCGTGCGGCACACAGATCTCCAGCACAGGCCGCTCTCTCACTCCCAACGCCGGCTGTGGTTCCTTCACAACTATCTCCCGGACAAGACTACGTACAACCTTCTACTGGTATGCCACATTGAAGGAACTGTCAATGTACCAGCTTTTAAGCGAGCATGGACTGTTCTTCTAAAACGCCACGAGTCCTTGCACTCACGGCTCATCGATACAGAAGAAGGACTGCAGCAGATCCCGGTGGAGCTGGACGAGTTTCCTATCACTGATGTCATCGCCCCAACCGACAACTATGATGAAACAGTTCAGGAGATCACCCGACTGGCTCGTTCGCACGAGTTCAACCTTGAAGATGCGGAGCTTGTTCGAGGGTGGCTTCTGCAGTCACCAAGTGGTTGGAAGTTCTTCCTGACCTCTCACCATCTTGCCTGGGATCGGTCCTCAGTTCCAACCATATTCGCGGAGACGATGAGCGTATATAAATCCTTGATCAACGGGGAAAGCGAGGAGTCATCTCTGAAGCCCGTTGACTTGCAGTTTATCGACTACACCTTGTGGCAAGAAGAGTGCCTCAACGCCCCACAATTTACGGAGCCGCTTTTGGCTTATTGGAGTGAGCAGTTGAGCAACATTCCCGAGTCAAGTTCGCTTCTACCGATGGCTCTCAGAGACACCCGCCCAGTTGTGAAGGAACTGGAGACAGACAACGTCACTTTTGCTCTCGATTCTACACTGGGCCGATCGATCAAGGACTTCTGTGCCAGGCATGCGGTGACACCGTTCATGTTCATGACATCCAGTCTCAGCGCTCTGGTCCATCGGTTGACAGGAGACGAAGACGTCGTGGTCGGCATTGCGGACGGAGACCGTGGGCACTCGGCCTTTGACGATATGATTGGTTTCACGGTCAACATGCTGCCAATCCGCAGCCGAACCTCTGCTTCTGAACCCTTTATCTCGATACTGGAAGGGTTCCGGAAATCCTGCCTCGAAGCGTACGAACACCGCGCCATGCCATTTGACGTTCTACTCTCCCGACTTGAGATTCCCCGACGCACGTCTCACAGTCCCGTCTTTCAGATCACCGTCAACTATCAAATGCACGGCGCCTTCCCCGAGTACGACTATGGCGACTTCAAATTCACTAAGTACGACCATTACAATGCCCGTCTGCAAATGGATCTTAGCCTGAGCATTGAAGAAGAGCTTACTGGCGGGCTTGACTGCGTTTTTGAATTCGACACGGCCCTCTACGATCGGCAGGGCGTGACCAGCCTAGCAGAAATATACAAGACATTCATCGAGAATATTGTTGTTTCTGACGGGGCGCTGCCGCTTAACCAAACATCAATTGTTTCCACAGCGGATGAAGGGTTGATCAAAGCACTCTTGGAGCAGCCCCCCGATGTCGCTGAGCTCGAGGAATGCGATGCAACATTGTTCCCGATGCTCTTCCAGCAGGCTGTGTCCAGTCATCCCAACAAGGTTGCCTTGGTCGATGAATCGAGAACGCTGACATGGTCAGAGGTGGATGCCGCCACGCGGAAAATCGCGAACGAACTTGTCAAGAGTGGCGCGGCACACGGAGAGCCGATAGGTATCTTCTGCGAGCAGTCAGTGGAGCTGGTGCTGGCAGCTTGGGGCATCGTACGCGCCGGCTGTGCTTACGTGCCCATCGATCCGGACTTTCCCGATGCTCGAATCCTTTCGATGATGGAGGATGTGGAGATGACGAAGATCCTTGTGGATGGAGGAAGCGACCGTGTACAGCGGATGGTTGCATGCGGAGTCAAACTGGCGGACATCCACGAGATCCATAAGTTGACGGAAGCTGCCAGTGCAGACGAAGTTCCTCTTATCTGCCATGACATCACCAAGTCAGACGCGTTTTGCTGCGTCTTCACTAGCGGCAGCACAGGACGTCCCAAGGGAATTTACATTGGACATGGCCCGCTTCGATACCAACAAGAAGGATATCACCGCGTCGTTGGCACATGCGCCGAAGACCGAATTCTTCTAGCATCCGCCATGGTTTTCGACGCGTCCCTGTGCGCCATCTATGGAGCAGTTCTACATGGAGCAACGCTTGTAGTTGCAAGCAGAGAAGGTAGGTATCCAAATACAGGAAGGACGATCATACCGCTAACATCGTCTCCCTTAGCTCGGTTTTCTCCATCGACCATGATTGACCTGATCATTGATCAAGAAATCTCAAACTGCATCATGACGCCAACGCAAGTATCCATCTTGCTGGCAGCCCCGAACCGGAAGAAGCTTCTGGAGTGGACGAGTCTGAAGTCTCTTGCACTTGGAGGCGAGGCACCCCCACAGCATCTCCTTCGAGACTTATACGGACTAAATCTGCCTCGTGCTACTTTCTTCAACGCATATGGCCCTACTGAGACAACGGTCGCCTGCTCAATTGCAAAGTACGTCTCAGAAATCCTACCTGACTGGTGATGCAAGCTAATACAAGGCAGACTGAGTCCAAGCGACGTTGCCAGTGGAAGCATTCCTCTGGCGCCCCCGCAATTCCCAGCGACCCTCTACATTCTCGACGACCGAGGAAACCGCTCACCTCTCGGTGTTCCTGGAGAGTTATGGATTGGCGGCCCGGCTGTCAACAATGGTTACATCAAACGACCAGAGCTGACTCAACGAGCATTCTTGCCGGACCCATTCAGCGCCCAGGCCGGCCAGATCTACCGGACCGGCGATCTCTTCTGCCTTGCTCGTGACGGCACACTGCACGCGCGGGGCCGCATCGGTGGGGACCGACAGATGAAACTGCGTGGCATGCGCATCGAGCTCGACGAGATCGAATCCGCGCTGTGGGACCTGTACGAAGACCTCGAGGAGAGCGAAGCGCCACCGTTGATGAACCTGGCCGTCGCGTACCACAAGAAGGGCGAGGCGGATGGCGTGCTGGCGGCCTACTTTGCCGTCGGCGAGGCGCCCGTCAGCTCCTCGCTAAAGCAAGCGCTGGGAAGTTTCTTCAGGACCGGCCTGAGGGAGTGCCTGCCCGTCCACATGGTTCCGAGTGCTTTCGTCTTCGTGGCTGCCTTGCCCACGACAGTGGCTGGGAAGACGGACTACAGAACCATCAGCTCCTGGCCAGCTCCAGCACGGATGACGGCCTCTTCGGAGAGGAAGGCTGGTGATTCGCTGCAGCTCACTGCATTGCAGCAGGGTATCGTGAAAGTCTGGCGAGAGGTTCTTGGCGAAGAAGGTGATATCTGCGAGGAGGATGATTTCTTCAGCCTTGGTGGCCATTCTCTGCTCTTGATGAGAGTGCAAGCTGGCATCCAGAGCGCTTATGGCGCCACATTGTCTCTTGCCGCAATGTTTGCCGAGCCGACCGTGGCGGGCATGGAGAGGCTACTGTTGGCGCAACCCAAAATGGCTGGAAACACGAATGGCACTTCAGTGCGTGAAGATGAAACAGTAAGTGGTGATGTACCTTGCTCCTGGACTGCTGTACTAACAGTGGAAAAGATTATCACTGTAGACTGGAAAAAGGAAGCCGCTCTGCCGCATGAGTGCAACTGGATCATCACCGACATTCCCAACAAGCCGATCGAAGCCGTAGCAATGACGGGTGCCTCTTCCGTGATCGGAGTGCATTTCCTGCATCAGCTCCTGACCACAACAAGGTGCATGATTTACTGCCTGGCAGAAGATGCTCAGTCACGCAAAGATGCACTGGAGCAGGTCAATTCATCTCTGGCCGCTCACGGGTTCATAGACAGCCTTCCGAGCAGCTGGCACGACCGGATCATCGTCTTCTGTGGAACCTTGTCGGATGCACACCTTGGCCTGTCAACCGAAGAAACTGCCCTTATCGATGCCAAAGTCAACGCAATCTACCATATGGACTCGGATGTCTCGCTGCTGAAGAACTACGAGGGCGTTCGTGCCGGCAACGTCGGAGCTCTGCATTTCCTGATCGACCTTGCATACGGCAACGGCAGCAACGTGAAGGCTCTCCACTACCTCTCAACCTGGGGCGTTCCTCACCTGCAAGCCTGGCATGGCACCGAGTTGGACTCTGCTAAAGGAATTGTAACCACCGAGACAGAGCTAACGCACATGACGCCGTCCTCGGATCCTGGCCTCGCGTACCTCAAAGCGCGATGGGCATGCGAGAATCTGCTGTACGAAGCGGCACACCGTGGTCTGCCCGTCACCATCTTCCGTCCCAGCATGTGCGCCAATTCCGCCGCTTCTGGTCGCGCGCTCAAGCGGACCGACATCAACCGGCGCATCCTCGAAGGCTGCCTGCAGACCGGCCTGGTTCCCGACTTTGGCTCCGCCCACGGCGGCGGCATGAGCTGGATCACCGCCGACTACCTCACCGCCGTCATTGCCCGCCTTACCATCAGACCTGACGGCCGTAGCTACCAGAACTCTACGGCCAAGGGAGCCCGCATCTTCCACGTCGTTGCCGACAGACACATCCCGTACACCGAGCTGGTCGACGTGCTGCAGACGGCCCGCAGCGGCGAGAAGTTGCGCGCTGCTGCACCCGAGGAGTGGTTCGCTGCCATGCGTGCAGCCGGCGATCCCGAGATGGCCATTCAAGCTGAAGTGTTGCGTGAGTGGTGGCAGGCGGGCTGGCTGCCTTTCGCATTGGATGATACTCGGTCGCGCCGCGTGTTGGAGGAAGAATTGGGCATGAAGCCTCCAGTCGTCGACAGGAAGCTTTTGCTACAGAGTGTCATTGGAGAGCCAGGATTTTAGTACTGTGCCGTGTACCGTAGTCATGTTTTAGCTTCCATAGTCAGCTGTTATAATTGGCGATATTTGTAAAATGCGTGGGCATTACTGGTAGGAAGCGACAGTGTGTTAAGACCATGTGTTGCTTGATTTTCACCACGGCCACTGTGATGGTCAGTTGTCCAGCGAGCTCAGCAGGCAAAAGGTAAAATTTGCAAACTGATGTCTATGTACCATTGACCATGTAAATGCAAGCCAGCGTGGCTGGGTAGTAATGCCGCCGTGTCGCATTGCTGTGCCAGCTTCTGCCAGCATGCATGCTGGCTTTTACCAGCTACACCAGGTTCTACTACCCACACTGGCCTTTATCAGCCATGCCGGCTTCTACTAGCTATACCGGCTTTTCCTATTACAAACCCTAGGAAACGTATCACAGTCTAAGCAGACAGCCAATCGAATGAAATCTATATATCTTAGTAAGATGAAGTAGTAGTTCGGGCCGAGGCGTGCAGGATAAATTTAGCAACCCGACCCACTTAGTACGGCCGAGTCCGTCATAATTCGACGGGAAATACGAAAAGCCCATTGCCAAATAGGAAGGCAGTACCGAATAGAGGCGCAGTTCCCCTTCTCTTTTAACTCCCCTTCTCTGCAACGTTCTTCCGACGCGACTTTCCCTGCATTCTTCTTCAACTTCCCAGCTGGTGTAACAACTGGGATCCATTGAGAATCGGCCATCAAGATGCAGCTCAACCTCCCTTCAAAGCTGCTGAGGGTTGTCGCAGGGTGCGCGGTCGCGAGCCTTGTAACGGTGTCGACATACTCACTTATGGCGCACCAATCTGCAGGCGGGCTGCGGTTACCCGAAATCCATAACGGGACTTTCAAGATGCTTGAATGGTCAGAATTCAAGCCAACATGGACAACCGAGCAGATGGAGCCCAGGTTCGCCTACGCCCAGTACGTCACTACGCTGGACTACTTATGCAATGCAGTAAGTGGACCGCCCAAATCAAAGTGGGATTGCGAACTGATTTGATCTATTGCAGGTCATCAATTTCGGCCTCCTCCGTCGGTTTGGCACAAAATATGACCTTGTCCTCATCTTTCCCAAAACCTGGTCCGAAGGGGTTCGTCTTCATGTGACATCACATCCTACAACCATAGAACTGACGTGCATCGCCATGACAGAACTCCAAAGAGGCGAAAGCAATGGAGAGGCTTCAGGCCGCTCAACCGGACATTTACTACAGGCCTTTCGACGTTGTATCAACCAATAGCGGCGACGCTACCTGGCGCGACAGCCTGACCAAGTTCCACTCCTTTGCCCTCACAGAGTGGAGCCGCGTGCTGGCTTTCGACTCGGACGCACTTGTCCTCAACAGCATGGACCACTTCTTCCTGAGCCCGCTGGCGCCCATCGCGGTTCCACGTGCCTACTGGCTCACCGAAAAAGGCAGCAACATCGCGAAGCAGATCCTCGGCTCCCACGTCATGCTGCTCGAGCCGAACGAGCATCGCTACCGCAAGATCCTCGACGAGGCCGCGCGGTCGGCTGACTTCGACATGGAGGTCATAAACCACATGTTTTCCGACTCGGCCATGATTCTACCACATCGTCGCCTGGCGCTGCTGTCTGGAGAGTTCCGGAAGCAGGATCACTCTCAGTACATGTCGCCCGATGAGGATGAAGAGTGGAATGCTATGGGCGAAGTTTCCCGCGCCTATCTGGTGCATTTCAGCGACTGGCCTCTGCCGAAGCCTTGGAAGCCGCGGACGCAAAAGCAATGGGAGGATGCCTTGCCTGAATGTCGGGATGACGACGTCGAGACGGCGGACAAGCCGAAATGTGCGGATCGGTTCATGTGGACAGGGTTCTACGACACTTACGATTATGAGAAGGAACGCCAATGTAAGATCTTATTTGAGTAATAGATCCTCAGCGTGTTCAGCACCACCCAGACTGTTCTTCCACACATGCGGGCTCAACGCTTAGGAATTCTTGTTAACATCAGCTCCACCGTCAGACTAAGAGGACTACCAATAGTGGCCACGAAGCAGAGGGCGCCAGGCTGGCGATGCAGTGCCCGGAATGAAAGACGAGTGCGGAGCTAGAGGTAAGAGGCGATAAAGCGCCTCTACTATATCGCTCGTTGTGCCGCTTACTACAGCGCTCGCCGTGACGCTTGCCGTAACGCTTGCCGTGTTACTCGCTGTGTTACTTACCATGTCGCTTGCCGCGTTGCTTGTTATGTTACTCGCCATGGCGCTTGCTTGTTACGGCACAGCCCCCACGGGATCAGGAAGATTAGGATAAGGAAGGAGGTGGGGTGCACCCGCTGGGCGCGAAAAGGACCTACGTAAGTCACGTGGCTTACATAACGCTTAGCTTTAATCTCATTGCTCTCCCTCTAAAAGAATAGATTAAATAGATCTAAGCGGGGTTAATTTTATTACTCTATAGAATAAAGCTACAGATTAAACGAATTAATAATCTAAATTATAAACTTTTTTATATATATATAAACCACACTCTTTAAAATAACTTTAACCTATATAGTTAACTTTAATAATAGAATTTAGACTCTATTAGTAATAAGGCCTTTATATACGTAGTGCGTAGTCGTGTTATTACTTACTTCGTTTCTAACCCTCTTCTTATACCCACTTAAGAAAAACCCCTTCGATAGGTTTCTACCCTCTTGGTGTTTAAATCCTTAGAGGCAGAGGCCCGCCGTTACACAAGGGCTACACCCCGGACAAAGAGTCCTCCAAGCCGAATGCAGCTCTGTCGAAAGACCGATGGAAGGAAGACTGGGTCGAGGCCGCCGGTCTGCCGCAGTAAACGCTCTGGAGAAGCGCTTCCCAATACAGCGGAGGTTTCGCATCGGGTCGAACCTCGAAAAGGCGTTTCGCGACCTCATGAGGCAGCCCGATTGCGGCTGGTGCGCGTGGGCCGATGGCACTTGCATCAACCGAGCGGCTAGTAGGGGTCGTGATGTGGACGAAGAAAAGTTCCTGGCGGATACGGGCTTCTGGGTGGCTTACTGGGAGGCGTTCCGGGACCTACTACGGCGCCCTTGGTTCGGCAGGCGATGGATCATTTAGGAAGCCGTTCTGGCGCGAGAGCCCATACTGTTCTGCGGCGCCCGGCGGATCCCCTGGTGCGACCTGGCGCAGCTGGCCGAGCTCCTGCTGCGGCAGGCAAGATGCGGCGGCATGGCCCGCGTCTCGGCGGAGCTCCACGCGACGGTCTACCTTGTATCGGCCATTCACGACACCCACGATGTAGTGGAAAGGAGCCAGCCGGCGCCGGAGCTCGAGCTCGACTATCTGTGCGCCAGGTTCGACACGTCGCGCTGCGGCGACCCTCGGGACGTGGTGTACTCGCTCCTGTCGCTGCCTTAGGACGCGCATCGCGGGCGACTCCTCCCCGATTACTCGCATGGCACCGCCGTCGAGGACGTGTTCGTTCAGCGTTTCCGCGTAATCGTGAACGATGCCTAGTCTTTAGACTTCATCTTTCGTGCGAATTACCCGCCGCTCCCCAAATTTGGCAGCGCCGAGACTTGACTTTCCTGCCTGGGAGCTGGCGCAAGGGCCTGCTGCCGCTGCGGCACCTTTGGCGGCAGCGAGGGAAATCTATAATAAGCCGCCGGGAAAGAGTACTGTGCCTCGCTGAGAACGGCGCCCGCGTATTCTATCGAGAAGGCAGACGGGCACTTTATACTTATCGCCTTGGGGTATGTGAACTGCCCAATCTTCTATATCGGACACGGCACGTTGGATAAGGACGACGATTTTAAACAATTTTTAGCAGCGTTCGATGTAGAGGAAGAGATAACGAGGTTTAACTCAAGGACAATATTAGTAAGTTTTCTAGTATTCTACTAGAGTTCCATACGGACTCGACCCCTCCTCGCAGTAAATTTACATTATAAAGCCTTTGTCGCGAGCTTACGTCTAAATAGTATCTACATACGGCTTTTTAAACTCAGCCCATTCTTCGCCATCCTCGCCGCGACGAGCATCAAGGTGCCGCCCAAGAAGGCGGAGCCGCCAAAGACCTGAGCGTACAAAAAGTCGCCGTGGCGGTGTTGTATAAGGGCGCCGGCGATGGGCGGGCCGGTCAGGCAGGCGACGGAGATGAAGGAGAAGCACATGCCGGTGCGGGTGCCCATCTTCTTTAGGTCGGCCGTTAGACTGGCGCAGGACGCGGGGAAGAGGCTCTGGATGCCGGCGCCGAAGAAGCCGTAGAGGACGCAGAAGGCGTATAGCGCGCCCGCCGTGCTCACGGCCGCCCAGCTGTAGAAGAGCACGCCGGCGAAGAAGGCGACCGGGATCAGCGTGTTGATCGGGCCCAGCAGCCGGTCCGCCGTGAGCCCGCACGCTAGCCGCCCCGGGATGCCGACGGCGTTCATCACCAGCAGAAGCGTTAGGGACTCGGATGCGGAGACGCCGATTATGGTTTTGGCGAAGGTGCTGATCTGGGGTAGGGGGTCAGTCAGGCGGGGTCAAGCAGGCTGTGGGGTGGGGTAGGGGCGTACGTAGAAGTAGGCAAAGTAGACGGCCCAGAGGTTGAAGAACATGGCGATGCAAAAGAGCGTGTACGACGGCTCCTGGAAGGCGCTCCACTCAACCAGCGGGCCAGTCTTACGCGGGGGGAGGCGCACGCGGGCGATGGACACGATGACGGCTGCGTTTAGTAGGATCGCGAAGCCCATAGTGCGGACGGTCCAGCCGAAGCCGACTTTGGGAAGCAACTGCTGGGCGACGAGGGGGAAGATAATGCCTCCTGTCGCGCCGCCGGACGCGGTGCATGCCATAGCCAGAGAGCGTTTCTTGGAGAAGTAGGTCGCGACGAGGGAGACAGTCGGGCAAAAGACAAGGCCATCGCCTAGGCCCTTGCAGATACCTTGTGCGAGGAAGAGCTGCCAGTACTGCGTTGAGATGGACGTCATAAACACGCCAAGTACCTGTAGGAAGGATCCCAGCGTGAGGACCGTGTGGTAGTATCCGGCATCGAGAGCTCTGCCGGAGAAGGTGCCGACGAGGTAGACGAGGAAAATCTGTATAGAGCCGATCCAGCTGATGGCCGAAGGGGTGGCCGAGAGCGAGGTGGTATAGTAGGATTGGAAGAGGCCGAATGAGCTCAAGTAGCCCCAGCCGTTGATGAGCACTAGGTGTCCCATAAAGACTTGGGTCCAGGCTTTGAAGCCGCCGTCCGGCGCGGGTGGGATGACGTGGACAACGTCGCTCGCGTCTGTGGGCTCCGTGGCCAAGGCAGACTCATTTTGCTTCGACTCGTCCGCCGACATGGCGAGAGCTGAGTACGGGTCGAGGGTAGAGCAATGGGTTGAGCAAGATGCAAGTCTGGAATTTTCACGGCAGCTAAGACGAACGAGTACTTGGGGGTCGGGGCGTTAAGTTGCATAGGCAGCCGCCGCTGGGTGCCTTATACGCGGCTAGGCCCGCTTTTCCGGAGGATCCACCTGGTGGCTTTGTCAGCCTTCCTCACAGGGCTACATGTGTCGCCCCTTTCCCCCGCCTCATGTGCTTTTAAATCCATAAACCATGCGCGTGTGTCTTGCCGGCGGCTCCACAGAGGCTTCACAGAGGCTTAATAGCGGCTGACGGAGAATCGCCCCCAGCCCTATAATTAACATCCTAAGAGCAGGGTCCGCATCCTATGGAAACGAAGACCTGTCACGTACCGAAGGCTCACCTCCAGCCCTATAATTAATATCCTGGTGGTAGGGTCCGCATCCTGTGGGAACGGAGACCTGTCACGTACCGGGGGCTGTTGGGTTTCCAACCAGCCATGAGCGGACCAGAAGGCTCAATGTCACATCAGGCACACGCAGCTCCGGCGACTTTCGCTGCGGGAATTGCAACCTCAAGCCCCGCATTGATGTGACTATCGTACGAACACTTCCAGGCATACGCGGACGGGGGAATCCTCCACGACTCATTTCTGACGTCCAGAGGCGTGGTTTCGGCAGCTCGCTGAAGCAACAGTCGTCGGCGGATATATAAGCTACGCACTCCTCTCACATCTCTGCGGCAGACCAAGCATCCGCTCTTCTCTTGAAAGCCTTCAATCCTCAACTTCACCATGAACCAGGAACTTGCACTTTGGAGGGACCTCAGCCCTCTCCCCGCCCCCTTGCGTGCGCCGACGGCGTCCTCGCCCCGCATCCTCGTCGTCGGGGGCGGGGTGACGGGCCTGGTCACGGCGTGGGTGCTGCTCGACAAAGGATACCACGTCACGGTGCTGGCCAAAGAGTGGGCGTCGTACGGCAAGGGGCAGCGGCTGACATCCCAGATCGCCGGCGCGCTCTGGGAGTTCCCACCTGCGGTCTGCGGGCAGCACACGGACGCCATCTCGCTGGCGCACTCGAAGCGGTGGTGCATGACGGCCTACCACATCTGGGATGCGCTCGCGGCCGCGCCCGGCCTCTCGGCCAGCGACACGGGCGTCCGCATGAAGCCGGCCGCCTTCTTCTTCCCGGCGCCCGTCGAGCACGACGCCGACCAGCTGGCCAAGATGCGCGAGATCATGGCCAGCGGCGTGCGCGGCTTCCGGCGCCACAGCAGCAGCGACGACGTGATGGCCGAGCACCGCGTCGACGCCGCCGGCTACGGCGTGGCCGACGCGTACGAGCTGCTCGCCCCCATCATCGACACGGACGCCTGCATGGCCTTCCTGCGCTCGCTCGTCGCCGCCAAGGGCGCCCGCCTCGTCACCGCCGCGCTGCACGGCGACCTCTTCGCCCAGGAGCAGCGCCTCCTCTCGCAACACTCGGCGCACGCCCTCGTCAACGCCACGGGGCTGGAGGGCGCGAAGGAGCTGGCGGCCGACGACAGCGCGTACCCGATCCGCGGCGCCCTGATCCGCGTGCGCAACACGGGCGCCGCCTTTCCCCAGGTGCGCGCGGCGCTGACCATCACGGCCGACGCGGTGCACGATGCCAGCGAGATCGTCTTCCTCGTGCCGCGCAATGACGACGTGCTGCTGATCGGCGGCATCGCCGAGCCTGGCAAAGACACGCTCGACCTGTCCCTCAACTCGCCCATCGTGCGGCGTATGCGCGAGCGCTGCGAGCGCTTCCTGCCCGACTTGCGGCTCGCCGAGCTGGACGACTACCCGCTCGCCCAGGGGCTGCGCCCGTTTCGCGCGAGGAATGTAAGGGTCGAGCGCGAGCTGAGGGTGCACGCCGGCGGCAGGCCGAGTAGGATTGTGCATAGCTATGGCCAGGGCGGCGCCGGGTGGAGCCTTTCGTTTGGCTGCGCGGCGGACGTGGCGACGCTGGTCGACGAGGCGTTGGCGGATTTGCCGGCGAGACCGATGGGAGAGGACGAGGAGCAGGCGGCGGTGCTGGGTGGGGACTTAACTGGTACGCGGCTTCGTGGCGAGGAACCTAGAGCTCCGATCAGCGCGAGGCTCTAGATAGAGAAGCTATTTATTTATTTAGTTTAACGTTTCTTTAAAGTTTTTAACTATTAAAGATAGCGGCGTAGCCGCGTTTTTATTTATATATATAACGTTTTTCGTAGTAGATTTAAGAGTACTTTTAAAAATAGTATTACGAATTCTAGAGAATACTATAACGGTAGACTTCTTTTACTAAGCTTTAGAGTTACTTAGTAGATTAAATAAACCGTAGAGTTTATCTTAAAGAGATAAGAGAGAGAGAATAATAATTAGATAAGAGAGTATTACTATTACGCTAAAACTTAGAAATAGAGTTTAAGATAAAAGCGTTAAAAAAATACGTATAACGATAGACTTTTTCTACTAAGCTTTAAAGTTACTTAGTAAATTAAATAAACCGTAGAATTTATCTTAAAGAGATAAGAGAGAGAAGATAATAATTAAATAAGAAAGTATTACGTAATTATATAATATATAGTAAGCTAATTATCTCTAACTAAAGAGTTTTAATTAGAACTTTAAGTTAACTATAAAGAGTTAAGTATTTAACTAATAAGTATATCTATATACTATAGAAAAGCTAGTTATAATTTAAAGAGTTTCTATAAACCTAATATAACGGTAGACTTTTTTTACTAAGCTTTAAAGTATTACGAAATTAAAATACGAGTTAAACGACGTAGTAGAACTTATAAACGAATCGAATTATTCTATATTAAAATTTTGAACGTATTTAATCTATTTAAATAGCTAATAGTTTAACTCTATAAAGTAGATCTCTTTTAGCTACTAGCTACTCTACTATTTATACTAATACTATAGTCTAGTTAACTAGCGGCTAATTATAGTATATAGAATATACTTATTTATAGTAGATAATATTACGAACTCTAGAAAATATAGACTTTATAACTCTAAGAGTAGAAAGCCCGTACGAAAAAACTCGTCGTAAGAACTAATAAGTCTCGTAAATAAAAGAGCTATACGACTCTAGATTTCGTACAAAAATCTAAAAGATACGAGATAACGACGCGTACGAAAATATTAGTAGATAGTAGTTAAAGCCTATATAGAAAGAACGTCTATAAGAGCGCGATAACTCTAGAAGAAAGTATAAACTAGAAAATTCTCTATAGAACGAAGAACTATAAAATTAAGCTAAAAGTTAAAGATCTAGACGTATAATCGTTTTAAAATAGTATACGAAGATAAAAAGTCGAAAAATAAATAGAAGAGAAATAAATAAGATATAGTATAATATTATAATCGTTTAAAAGTTTAGAAAACGTCTTAAGCGCCTAAGTTACGTATAATCTATAGTAAGTTCTTACGAGTTCGAACTTATAACGACTTAATCTAAAGTTCTTACGAGCTAGAGCTTATAAGAACTTCTTAAATTATAACTAGCTTTTCTATAGTATATAGATATACTTTTTAGCTAGATCTTTAACTCTTTATAGTTAACTTAAAGTTCTAATTAAGACTCTTTAGTTAGAGGTAACCGACTTACTATATATTATATAATTACGTAATACTCTCTTATCTAATTATTATTCTCTCTCTCTTATTTCTTTAAGATAAACTTTACGGTTTATTTAACCTACTAAATAACTTTAAAGCTTAGTAAAAGAAGTCTATCGTTATACTTTAACTACTATTCTTATAAAAGAAGAAAGATAGCTAATTAAGATTATTAATCTAAAATAGAAAATATTAATCTAGTATAGAAATTACTAATAAATAAATACTAATTATAGTTAATACTATAGTTAGTATAAATAACGCGAATAATAAGTCTATAATCTTTTCTCTATAAGCGAATACGGTCTCTTCTAACGAAAAACTATAAAAAATAATCTAGAAACTACGTACGTAAAATAATATTTTTTAAGTCTAAGTCGTCTAAGTCTTCTAAATACTACTAGCGACTAAGATTAAGATATCTAAGCTCGATCTATACTATAAAGATATTACGACACGCTTAATAGTAGTAGAAAAGTTAGAATCTTATACGATTTACCGCCTACGTAACTAACCCCAAACCTAGTACGATCTACCTAGCTAACCTAGTCGTATCTAAACCTATCGATCTAAACTATTAAATTCTTTTCGTTATCTTAATTACTCTAGTCACCTTAATTACTATAAGTAACTAATACTAATTATACTAATTACTTTATATATATAGACTATACTTATTATAGTAGATAGAACCTTCGTAGTTAATTCTAATTATTATCTTATACCCCTCTTATTATCTTTTCTATCTAACTATAGCTACTATTCTCTAAGTATAGTATCTAGTAATATTTTAGATAGCGGTAGTAAACCTCTTAACACTACGCGACCGCCTATACTTTTTACCCTATTTTTATTCTAGTTCTAGCGTAATACTTTAACCACCCCTCTTATAGGCATCGAAGGTAAGATCCCCGAAGAAAAAGTAACTATAATAACTTAGACTACGATCTACGCCTCTCTTTCTAACACGGAGGAGTAGCTTTAAAACATCTATCTAATAATTTCTAGGGAATCTGATATAGAAACCCGTATAACTATATTAGAGGCCTACGCCACCGAAATTACCTTTCTAATTCGTAACGTTAGCCGACCTCGAATCCCTTTTAACGTCTCTAAGAACTATACTATAGTCCTACTAAAATACTTTATTAGAGAATAGACCTTCTTAGTTAACCGTACTACTAGACTCTAAGAGTAACCTCTCGCTACAAAAACTATTTCTACCCTATCTACCTCCCTATAGATATAAAACCTAAAGTTTAAAGTTAAGAAACCTAACGTTTTCGACGGCACTCGAAGAAAACTAGACGAATTTCTACGGCAACTATATACCTACTTCTACTTATTTAGCACGGCTTTTTAGAATAACATCTAAAAAATCTTCTTTACTAGGTCGTACCTTCGCGGAAGTGCCGCTCGGTGGTTTAAACTATACTAAGACGACTTCGAAAAAACAGACTAATACGAGAAAACTATACAACTTTTCTATAGCTATAGTAACTTTACTAAAACCCTTAGAAAAACGTTCGAGAATAAGAACTAATACTAAGATACAGTATACTAAATCTAGACCCTTAAATAAACTAGCTCCGCCGTAATTTATACTATCTAGTTCTAACTCTATATCTTTTAACTCTAATGGTCCGATAACGTCCTTAAAATGTTATATTACGAGGGACTAAAAGACTATATTAAGAACGAGTTCGCTAGAATTAAGCTATCTAATTTATACTAGAAGGTAGTCCGTATTATTATTTAACTCGATACTCGGCTATACGACCGTTAAAAAAAAGCGACTCGGTCAAACCGCCCTATAGCTAACTTTAATTAAACCTAAAATATAACGAGTTCTGGCGAATCTATAGACCTTAATAGCGTTAAGCGCAACGGGCCTCTATTCTAAAAAGAAAAAGACTAACGTTATAAGAAAGATCTATACCTTCGCTATAATAAGAAGGGACACTACGTCCGCTAATATAAGGGCGGCTATAAGATAATACGCTAAACCTTAGCTATATAAGTAATAAAAGTAGAGAAATTCTACGATAAGTAGTATTAGACCGATTATACTAACGACGAATACGAAAGCTATCGTAAATTAAAAGAGACCTATAGATACTAGTCGAAGGTAAAAAACTAAAATAGCCTTTAATCTAGAGGCAGATAGAGGCGTAGTTTCTAGCGCCCCTTTAGATAACTATAATAACGACTAGTAATACTAAAGAAAAACTCTCTTATATATATACTACGGACGATAAAAACTTCTAGCTAAGTATATCGAGTATCTTATTATTAACATACTCGCTAATAGACGTCGAGCCCACGTCCTAATCGACTTAGCTAATAGAGATAATTATATTAACCCCTACTTCGTAGAAAAACACAATAGGGTTAGTTAGAGTTATTAGTTATTAGGGTTATTAGTTATTAGGTTAGGGTTAGTTAGGGTTAGGGTTAGGGTTAGGGTTAGGGTTAGGGTTAGGGTTAGGGTTAGGGTTAGGGTTAGGGTTAGGGTTAGGGTTAGGGTTAGGGTTAGGGTTAGG
>VNWV01000003.1:0-105363 GCA_009801085.1 Lasiodiplodia sp. COLG20
CAGACAACTAAGTCGTCTGCAAAGGATTTATCCCTGCGCATTGTGAAATTGCAATCCGCCAGCTAGGGACCCCGACTTCTACGGAGCCCCCGTCACCGGCCTGCTAGGATTCTGGGCCAGAGGCCTATTCGTATCCGACTACGATGTGGTCTAGGGGGTAAAGAGAAATAAGATGGCTTAGTATCTTAGAGTACTTAATTGAATAACGAAGAGAATGCCGCCGGTAGTAGCCGTAAAAGCGATAAAGATATACGTAATTTCGGTAGCCACACACGGAGCGGAGGTCTGATATAAGGGACTTATAAAGTCCTTAGCAAAAGGCCGCACGTCTAGAGAGATAAAGCCGGTACAGACTAAGTACGCCGGTATTATTAATAGAGTACTTCGCGTAGTAACGAGAACAGCTCTACTAGCGTGGCGGACAACTCTAATCCCCCTACTATACTACGAATTAGAAATTCTACCAGCACGAGTACTCCTACAGCAGATCTATAGAAGGGCAGCACTTAGACTCCGCCTTCTAGATGAACACCATCTACTGTTACGCTGGGACTCGGGAAGGGTGGATAAGATAGAGGCGTTGGGGAAGCGCTCAGCGTCAGGGGTTCACTACCGCTATCTGGGATGTCACTGGACACTGCGTACAGAGAATAGCAGCCGTAGTCAGGCAAGGAAGGTAACAAGAGGGGTGTAAGACAATGATTGGAATTGACCACGAAGGTCCTATCTACTGTAAGTAAATGTGTTCTATATACTATGATTGGCCGCTGGTTGGCCAGACTGTGGTGTTGGTGTAGACAGTGGGGTGGCCAGTGGCCAAGGGAGATCTACTTCGTAGGGTCGGGCTGTTGGCCACCCAAATGGGTTAGGTGCGTCCGGGGTTTCGGCATAAGATGATCCGGTCCGCCCATGAGTTCTGCTGCGCCGCTTGACCCGCATCCTAATTCCGTAACATCTACTAACGGCGAGGGCTCGGCTAGAGAGGAAAGTAAGAAGAGGCCGGCCTTTCCTAGATCAGAAAGCGTAATAGAGAATCTCGCGGGTACGGAGAATGGCCCAGCTTACGGAGGAATGCGAGCGGCCAGCGCTAGCACCACCCACCTATTAAGACGGTCCCATAAAGACCCTGCAAGGCAAGGAGGCTGGCGTCAAGGAATTTGAGAAGAGACTACAAGTAGACCCGCTGGGAACAGTCCAAATCTACTCAGACGGATCAGGACTCGACTTAAAGACTGCATGGTCGTTTGTAGTCTACTAGAATAAGACAAGAGTCTATACCAGCACCGGGACGCTGAGCAGAGCCGAAGTGTTTAACGCGGAAATCCGAGGAGCAGCGGAGGGACTCCAGTGGGTAGAAGCGAACATGGATAAGCTAAGGGCACCGAGAGTGGTCTTGTACATCAACAACACGTCAGTGATCCAGGGTATCGAGGGAAGCTCGCCGGCAAGCTCACAAACTCAGTTCGAAAAGCTGAAAGCGCTGAGGACCAAACTACAACCCGTCACTGTGGAAACAAGATGGACCCCAGGACACATGGGAATCACGGGAAACGAGGAAGCTGACTTGCTAGCAAAGGCGGCCACGAAGGCGCCAAACGTAGAGCAAGGACCCGCAACAGTGGCCTGGCTAAGGAGGAGAAACAGGGAGGAGCGAACACGCGATCTCGCAGCCTGGTGGGAAAAGCAACAAACCCCAACCTACCAACATCTAGGACTACGGATGGGAAACCGAAACCCGGTACTAGCACTTCCACGAAATGTGCTACACCGGCTCCTCGCGGAGAGGTCTGGCCATGGAGACTTCGCGGAGTACCACGAAAGATTTAAACACGAGAATGCGGAGGTCACCTGCATGTGTGGAGAGAAGAAAACACAGTGGCACTTCATCGACTGCCGCCTAGCAACGGGATGGAAGTACCCAGCAAACCTGAACAGGGCAGAGAAAATCCGAACCATTCTCGGACCGAAGGGGTGGTTTCTCTTTCAAAGCTTAGTGCAAGAAACCGAGGTGTACAGAAGCGGGCGTAATGCGCTACAAGGTCCTACTCCCACGCGGGAAGAAGACGAGGAAACAGCAACGGAGTAGACCGATGCACGTGCGATAAAGTCTAAAGAACAGATTGCACAACTAAATTTCATTTGTCATTAAGAAGGAAGCGGAGGATCTCATTTGTTCGGCGAAAAGGTGGACACTCCACCCCTCTATAAGCCCCATGGGAGGCAAACTACACACAACAACAACAACAACAACAACAACAACAACAACAACAGCCCACTCAGCCCTTATGCCACTCATTTAGTGCAGACAATACCATCTCGTTTTCATCCCCATTGCAACAGCAAGTAACCCTCCAGGCTCGCCATGGCTAGTGCAGCCGCCGCACCACCGCCTCCACCTCCTCCGCCTAATGGCGGCAGATGCAAGGCACCCGCCTCCCGCGCAGACGTTTCTGAACAGACCAAGCGATGCACGAAGTGCGGTTAACCTCGTCCACTTCGAGACTTTCTCAAGCCAAATGGATTGAAGCTAAGGACATGCGCCGGCTGTCGTGGTCAAGGATCCAAGGATAACGCGAAGCGCCCGAAGCGAACGACGCAGGATGCTATTCTATCATCGCCATCTCGCCGCGGTCAAGAGCCCAGCGACATCAGCCCTCTAAAGGGCCCCCCTTCGCTCGACCCACTGCTGCCTCGACCGCACGACAGAAACCTGTGACGATAGCTCCTCGCCCTCTACCTACCCGACCGCTTGGTACCGTGGGCTAACCTATAACTATTAAGCAAACCCCTCGTCTGACGCCTCTTCCTTTCCCTACGCCTCCTCCTCGTGGACGGGGCCGTGGTCGTATCGGTCAGGCGTGCGGTGGTCTTCCTGCACGTGGACTTCCAGCAGTAGGTCGTGGATCAGCTTGTGCAACGGCTCGTGGAACCGCTCGTGGAGCATCAGCTTCTATAGCACCGCGTTTCCTTCCTCGTGGACGCTTCAGCCCAGATCCTCCTGATGTCGCAGAAGCACGTCACCAACGTGAGCTTATTGAGAGGCGGCATCGCGCAGAGCGTCGCGCTGGAGAAGTTCCCTCATTAACACCCTCTCTTGGAACTATAACTGCGGCGTTGCGGCCCTCGTCGGGACTGTCTTCAGCACCCAACACGTCGTCGTTGGATCGCGCAGCTGCGGCGCAGCAGCCCTTTGGTACCTTGCACCAGCCCTTCGGTCCCTTCCAACAATCCTTTCAAGGTACCGCTTTCTTCTAGTATCTCTTACTACTTAGTGCTTCCAGCCCTTCTTCGAGTTTATCCCGACGACCTAGCATCGGTCCGCCTTACTGCGAAATGCCCTCACCAACGAACCTCAACGATGAAACGCGACCAACGATCGACAAACCTACCAGCCGACGCGTCTGCAGGCGACACTACACACGATAATCTTGCAGGACGCACTGCTACGCGTAGAAAGCTGATGGCAGCGGAACGAGCAGCCACTGGACCCCAGAGCGACGCAGAAAGGAGGACGCGCTGCACACGCGATGAGGCTGTTCGGTCGCAACAGCAGGAAGAAGCCTTGTCTCAACCGCAACAGCTACGCAGGATGGAGAGACCTATGGGCTAGAGCAATCAATGCGGATGACTTCGACGCGAAAGACGCGCAGGCCGAACAGCTGCCAGCTCCGACTCACTGCCGCTGCCACGCCTGCTACCGCGCTTGCTGCTCTTCAGCCGCCCAAGCGCGTCCAGATCTTCGCTGGCGAAAGTGACGACTACGACCGATAAGAGCGGTGAGTTCCCCTACGCGATCGACGCGAGCCAGGCGTATTTCGACCGCAACGAAGGTCGAAAGATCGACTTTCCTATGACTACGACCACTGCGCGCGCCGCCGCCAGGCGCTAGGCACGAAGGAGAAGATACTGGATAACACGTATCTACCGCGCGGCGTACACGCCCAGCCGTACAATGATATGAAGCTGCTGCACATGCACGACGACGAGGGGCTTTCCAACTTCCAACCCAAGTTGCTCGCGCCTGCCAATTGCCAGGATCATTGTGAGGATGAGAGGGTTGAGACATGCGACCGCCTGAACAGACGTTTTCCCAGCGCTCTCATCGGTGGGCTAAAAGATAGCTAGGATGACGTGTTTGCGCGTTTTCAGGCGCTGGATCGTGGCTTTGCAAGTTACGATCGTCGGTTTCTTTCAGGGCTCTGTTTTGGCAAGACAAGACAAAACGAAACGACCCTGGCCGGCGTCTTGCCAAAACACGTCTTGTTTTGGACATCTTGGATCAAGACGCTTCGGAACGGACGTCTTGCCAATCTTGCAAGACAAGACAAAACAAGACAAGACAAGACATTCAAGACGACCCCCCCGCGGGCGTCTTGTTTTGTCTTGTCTTGCCAAAACAGAGCCCTGGTTTCTTTCACGGTCGTCGATGGGGATCATGGTAGTTGGCATGGTGTTGAATTTACGACTCATGAAGCATCGGTGTGTTCCCTACGTCTCCGTGCATCCATCACTTGCTGTCGGTGGGAACAGATCGAGAGGCAACTCGCGCAGATGCCTTGTGAAGGATAGATGGGTATTTTCTCCCCTAACCTGCTCTCTGTGCCCTCCGCCTTGTACGCTTAGTGTTGCCATTTAAGGCTTTGCGGCCGAACACTGGTCGTTAACGGTTCGATCTTCGCGGTGGACCTCATGGCAGCGACTCGGCTGGTGCTGCCGTTGCTGCCGGCTGCCCGGGGGTAGGCGTTTAAACAGAATGCGACGAAAACGACGGCCTTACTGCTCCCTTCGCTTATATTGTCCTTGCTCGCGCGCTTGATCGCGTATGCCTTTAGTACTGCTGGAGTCGTTCTCACTGGCGCCGGATTCCTCATTAGTGTCCTCATGCTTGGCCTCATCACAAACCTCATCGCGGGCCTCACTGGTGTCCTCCTTGCCGCTTTCCTCGTCACTGGAATGCCCTCACTTGCTACCGAGGAGCCATCCATGCGTCTGTAGCGTCGCACAATATAGAGTGCGTCTCAGGACCTCGCTTCGCTGTACAGCCCCCTCCTGCGGCCGATGGCGGATTTGCTTCTTCGAGGAGAACTGGGATTCTGACCTATCATCATCCCGGGAAGGAGCACAACCCCACGATTTTGACCTATCATACCACCAAAGCGGGATCATTCCGCTGCAAGAGGGTGCCGTAGATAACGTCGCAGGAAGATCAGGCGGTTGTTAGCAATAAGCTGCTCTGTGCCGCCGCTCACCGCCGTTGATACAACGATAGATACGACTTATTAGTCGATCGTGACAACCTGTGCGCTTTTTCTCGGGTCGTCCAACGCAACGCGAACGCCACTGGAGGTAATATTGGCTCGGAGGTAAGGTTATCAGTAATGACCGGTAGTGGAGGCTTTGTGTGTTTCTCTCGATGATAATTGTGCCCCCACTCGTATGATGCGACGCGTCAACCCGGCCAGGGGCCAACGGCGGAAAAGCAATTCACGCGCTACCAGCCGCCAGAGGAGACTGCATATAGTCACCGCTGCCCCCACCGCCACTTCTCCTTTACTGCTTCTTATCCGCTACTGCTATTCCTTCTTCGCTTTTTGAAGGACCTTCTATTTGCGTATCTACCTCTCTGAAAGATTTACGACGACATTAAATGTCTTCAGCACCTGAGTCCGAGTCCTTTGAGTCCACTTCGGAGTCTAACTCCGCTTCTGGATCCGAGTCCAGTTCTGAGTCTGAATCTACTTTGGGGTCCGAGTCCAGTTCTAAATCTGAATCCACTTCCGGGTCCGAGTCCGCTTCTGAGTCCGAGTCCGCTGCTGGGTCCGAGTCCGAGTCCGCCTTGGAATCTGAGTCTAATCCAACGCTCGTACCTAACCTGAATACGGAACATCATCTGGACTACCGGTATTATATTGGACAAGATGCCCAAAGAATTCTTGATGAAGAGTACGATTTCCACAGATCTTTTACAGAAACTGAATGTTGGTTATCTACCCGTTCTCAAACAAACAAAGGTTACGTTCAAGTAAGTAATAATCTACTGGTTCTTGAATAAAAGAAAGATCTAACTGAGATATTTAGCGGCGTCATCAGGGAAGAAAATTTCTAGTTCATCGTATAGCTTTTCTGGCAAAGAATGGCTACGATGGACAGCATGAGATCACTCACTTATGTCATACACCACATTGCTTTAACCCGAAGCATCTGACTAATGAGACACGTGCCCTTAATGGTTCTCGTAGGGGGTGTCCTGGATTATTTTCATGTCTTTTTCATTCATGTGACCATGGTCCTTCATGTATTAAACCGCAGCGTAAGGATGGTCTATGCGGGTATTGTATGGCTAAAGAGGGTGGAAGTAATCGGTAGTTACTAAGGGTTTTCGGTTTTTCGGTTTTTCGGTTTTTCGATTTTTCGGCTTTTCAGGTTTTTAGATCTATGGATTTTCTTCGAACTGAATCATTAATACCCTGCTAGCGCGAACGACGACTCAGGGTCTGCATAGAATGAGGCGGTCAGTGTCGTGTTAAACCTCTCCATAGACGGGGTTGTATTAGATAAGATACAATCTTCTTCTTCGTTCTACCACGTGCTGGAGACTCTCCCTTAAGCCTTGATCTCCATCTTCTTCACACCATCGACAACATCACCCTCATCATACTCCTCCTCACCCTTGCCTGCCAAGCCCTTCAGCCACAATTCCCGCCCAGTCATCCTCTTCTCCTCCTTCGGGCCCCTCTTCTTCTTGTCGGCCTCCTCCTTCTCCTCCTGCGCCTTCCTCTCCGCCTCCTCCATTTCCTTGAAGAACTTGTCCCTCCACTCTAAATACGTCTCTCTCGTCACCGCCGTGCCGTGAAACTTTGCGTTCTCCTTCTCCTCAGCCTCGCGAATCTCCATCTCGCGCAGCGCCTCGGCGGCCTTCTGACGCTCGGAAATGAGCAGTTCGGCCGAGTCCTTGAGGGTGGACACGAGTGTGAAGACCATGGCCATGCCCATGTTTTCCTCGATTGTCGGCGTCAGTGCGTCGAGCAGGCGGTCGCGATCCTCGGTCAGGTCGAGATACTTGTGCTTGGGGGCATTGGGCGGCGCGGAGAGATCGAGGCGAGGAGCTTCGTCGGGATAATTTTCAGGGTATGAAACGCCCAGGAGGATGGTGGCTGTCGTGGGGCGAGTGCTATATGTTAGCGCGCTGCTGAAGACGCAGGGGCTGCTGCTGGGAGGGAGGAACAGGGCAAAGCAGGAGGAGGCATACGCGGAGGAGAGTCATCGCCGGGCTCATTCTCAACGTCTAGAGTTATCGATATCCGGTACTCTGTGTCGGAGATGTCTAGCATAACGAAAAATTGTCAGTGGAATACGAAGACGCAGGAAGAGTGATGAATGTGGTCGGCAATACCTGTGATCTCATCGGGGAAAATGGAGTCGAGCACCTCGCGCTCTTCCTTCTGGTCTTCTCTGCCCATGGTGAAATACGGTTGGATGATGTACTGGCCAAGGGACGAGCGAGCGGCGGGCGTTGATGTCAGCGGGGAAGCGTGTCCGCTCACCGCCTTTGTCGGCGCTAATTTTTGTCGCGCTTTGACCACGCATTTTTTGTCAAGCAAAACAGCTGCCAGCTCTGGCGCACGAAATCCGAGACTCGACTCGCAACCACAATACACGCAACTTCCCACAGCCGGCCGCCAGAAAAGAATTTGCGAACCCGCACGCAAACTCATCCTCCGCCTCCAGATCCGCCGGGGGCCCAAGCAATGGGGAAGACGAAACCGCACGGCAAAAAGTCCAAGAACAGCGGCAGCAAGAAGCCCAAGATGACCGCCGAACAACTCCTCGCCCAGGCCACCGCCCTGCTCCAAACCTCGCAGCCGGACGAGGCCCTCGTCGCTGCGCGCCGCGCCTTTGCGATGCTGCACCCCGATCCCGACAACAGCGCACCCACGCCTGCCGCGCTCCCGGCGTTGAACCTGCTGGGCGAGATCAACGTCGAGCTAGGCGACATCGACACGGCGCGCGAGTACTTCCTGGTGGCCGCGGCGCTGGACGATGAAGGGAAAATCCCCGAGGCTGCAGGTGGCGGTGCAGAGAAGTTTATGTGGCTGGCACAGCTGTGCGAGGAGGGTGGCGCCGAGAGCGTGGCTTGGTTTGATAAAGGCGCGGAGGTGCTGCGCAAGGAGATCGCCGAGCTGGAAGCGCTCCAGACCGCCGGCCCCGAACGGGATGTGGCACTGGATGAGAAGAAGAGGAAGCTAGCGAATGCGCTGTGCGGCGTTGTGGAGGTTTACATGACGGATCTCTCGTGAGTATTTTCGTGCATTTTCTCGACTTTGCTTTCTACTATTGTATGCTATGGACACTGACATGCTGCAGATGGGAGGAGGATGCGGAGCAGAGGTGCGAAGCACTCATCACCGAAGCACTGCTCGTGCACCCGAACAACCCGGAGTCGCTCCAAACGCTCGCATCGGTCAGAATATCACAACTCAGGCACGACGAGGCACGCAACGCATTGAAGATGAGCATGGACTTGTGGAAAGATTTGAAGCCCGAGGACCCCAAGGTCCCCGACTTCCCCGTGCGAATCAGTTTGTCTAGACTGTTGATGGAGTCGGAGCTGGAAGACGAAGCTTTGGAGGTGCTGGAAAGGCTGATCCTGGAGGACGATCAGAGTGTCGAGGCTTGGTACTTGGGAGGATGGTGCCTGCATCTGATGGCGGAAAAGAAGAAGGGACCAGAGGGCGAGGAGATGGTCAAGGGGCTGCTGAAATCCAGCAGACAGTGGCTCACCAACAGCCTGCGGCTGTACCAGCTGCTGGAATACGAGGATGAACGTCTGAAGGACCATGCAGAGGAGCTGGTGACGGGGATCAACAAGGTCCTGGGGCCGCCGGTGGAAGGCGAGGACGAGGCGGAGGAGGAGTGGGAGGACGCAGCCGAGAGCGACTCGGACGAGGAAATGCAGGGAACGTGAGCTGGAATGGCCCAACGACTGGAGGCTCCGCGGATCATCAAGGGTTGGTGGGCGGATGACTCGTGTTTCAGAATCCTCGCTGGGTTGCGCGGGAGAGCTGCACGCACGGCCCGGAAAGGCACATCTGGGGGCGGAGGCGGCATCTCGCAAGCCGATGCAGGGCAGCGGCCTGGTGCGCACTGCGTCATTGGCAGCTGCTGGTGTGCCCTCGCGAGCTGAATTGAGCCAGTTCCGCCCGAGGCGCGGTGGAACACTTGGACGATTCTGCGCTAGTGTGATGAATGGATCCGTTTTGCGCGCGCTGGTTTCGGACGGGCGGACTTGGAGCGAGTGACATGCATGTGCTCGATCTCGCGATGTGGCCACCGGAGTTACACCTTATTTCGCCCCGGCGCACATCGCCCTGCGGCGGCAAGCGCATGCAAGCTTTGCGACGCCTCAGGCGGGGCTGGGCTGGTGCCCGGGTGTGACGCTGAGATGAAGAAGGGCGGCAGGCGCTCGAGAAGTCCGGGGCCCAGGTCCACGCCCGAGCGCACAGTCGCCCGCATGCGGCGAAACAGAGCCCACCGGCGCCAACAGCGCCCTCGCGCAGTGCTGCAGACTGCGGCCTGCGCAGCGCATCGCAGCGACCGCGCGCGCACGCCGCGGGCTCGCTTCGATGCCGGGGGTGGCGTGCGAGCAGCAGCGATGATGATGATGATGGCGATGGCGGATCTCTTGTTCGACGTTACGCCATGCCGCGGCACTTCCCAGCAACGATCGCTCGAGTCAAAGCTCACCAGCGACTAGCTGAGCCAGCCAATGCACCAGCTGCTTGTTGCGCCTCTCTCCTGCCCGGCCGTCGATCGCTTCCTCCGCACCGCGAAGCCTCAACTCTCCCACTGCGCATGGCAGCCACATCCCTCCGCAGTCCCTTACTTCCTTCCTCTGATTCCCATGCTGCGTGCCTGATGCAATCCGCCTCCGCCTATGATCTGGTACCTGCTCTACGCATTCCGCGGGTGAGTAGCCCTCACCACCACCCCAGCCCCCACGGACAGACCTCCGGAGCCCGCGCCGTCGCCTGTCTCGTCTGCAGCGACGCGCGCCGGCCTCGTGCTCCCCTAGCACCACGGCCGAGCTGACAGCTTGCCTCAGTACCACAGAGCCCCCCAAGCTCTCGTCGGAGCACCCCATCCGTAGGGCTTTCGCCAGCTATGGGAACGCCACCGCCCGCCATTGGCTCTTCTCGCTCCTGCTGTCCGTCGCCGTCGCCGTCTTCCTCTGCTACCCCGTCGTCTTCCTCTACGAGAGCCCGGCCGCCGGCGGCCTCCCCCACCATGTCTGGACCTCGGTCAGGACCTACGACGGCCCGCTCGACGCGACCCCGGACGTGGAAATGCGCCAGCTCTGGGTCCACGGCAGCTATATGAAGGCATTGGACGCGCGCGTGCTGCGCGACGCGCTCGAGATCCAGGACACGCTCATTGGGCCTGGCTTCGGTCACGAGCTGGGCGGTGGTGTGAACATCACGGGAGACGACGACGCGGCTGCCGATGGTCCGTCGGAGGGCTCGCAGGACCTCGCCGGCTGCTGCAGCGACCACGTCTCCGAGGTTACCGCTTGGAGCTGCCATTCGCCGCTCATGTACTGGAACTGCTCGTTGCCCGTCCTCGAGGATGATGCCGATGTCTTGCGCACGGTCAATTCCCAGCGAGGGCGCCGATCGTCCTACAACTTCACCCTCCAGCCGCTCTCCGTCTTTGCTGGCAAGTCTTTCAATGGCACCCGTCTCCTTGCCGCCGATGCGCTCGTCATTACCATTTTCGACCGCTCTGGAGGCACCATCGCCGAGGAATTCGATAGGCGGTCACGCAGGCTGGCGCTCGACGCCTCCGAACGCTGGAATTTCTATCCTGTGTCCGGCTCCACATACCGGAACCGCCTCTACGAGTTTCGGTACCAACCCATGAGCATGAACGATGCGTGGACCCTTGTCCTGGCCTACTCCCTCATGCTGTTCTACGTGTTGTTTAGTCTGAGGAAGCTGAAGGCCGTCAAGAGCGTGTTCGGACTCTTTTGCACAGTCATTGCTCAAGTATGCACCCATTTGTTCTCATTTCGCCGCACTGGGCTAATTGGCGACAACTGCAGATGTTCATCTCCATCTGCTCGAGCTTCACAATCTGCGGCATCCTGAGGATAAACCTGGCCAACGTACCAGGAGAAGCTTACCCGTTCGTTGTGTTGGTAATTGGCTTGGAAAACATGTACGTGCACTCTCTTTCTTTTCGTTGATTGCGGTCGCGGCGCCCTGGGCCTTTTATTACTGGCCTCGAGACTTGAAGCAAACTGACGACCGGAAGGTTCCGCTTGATCAATGCTGTTCTGGAAAGTCCAGCACACATGCCAACGGTCACTCGTGTCGCGAACGCTCTCGCTGACGTTGGCCATCTGGCACTTGCTGCTGCTGCTCAAAATCTGCTCATTCTTTGGTTACTTTCTCGGATGGTCTCTCCAAGTGTAGCGCCAGCATGCGCTTTCGCAGCAGTCGCCCTAGTTTTTGATTTCGTATTCCATCTTACGTTCTTCGTCGCTGTCTTGAGCGTGGATGTTCGGAGAATGGAGCTCCAAGACTCCCTTGACAGGATCAATCTCGCTACGCAGCGCAGGTCAAGCACATCTACAAAGGTGGAACGTCGGACATGGGGTGGGGCACTTCTTCAGGGCAAGCTTCCTTTCAGCACCAGAATTGCGGGGACCGTCGCCATGATCTCCTTTATTCTCGCTCTCAATTGGCACTTCTTCGATCACGATCGCAGGCCATTCTCTTTTGTCAACATTCTTCGGCTTTTCCGACTCAGGAACCAATTCGTAGACCCGGTGCCTCCGCCTCCAATCAACCAGGCCCGCACCCCGGAGGCATGGCTGAAGATGCAGGATTACATTTCTGCAAAAGAGCTGATCGACTTCGTCAAGCCAGGTTCCCACAGCTTCATCGCCCGTGTTTATGAGCCTCTGACGGTCGTCATGAAAGATGCAGACCGCAGAGGAGCTGCCAATCAGGTCCCATCTGTACTCATAGCCCTCCGCGATTTGGCAGAACAGCACTTTTTCCCCTTTGCCTTGGCGATCGTCTTCGCCATTGCGGCCGTCACCCTTCTCATGAACTACTTGCTCTGGAACGAACTTCCGGAAGAGGATGCGGAATCTGGAATTGGGGACGACGAACCACTTTATGTGAGGAGCCTGCCAAAATCTCACGAGTTGGACGTCGTCAAAGTGGCGACTTGCAGCCAGGGGCATTTCGTGGCGATTAGCTTGGATCGTCTCACCTCCATCTGGTTCCTCGACCATCGGACGCATGCGTACTCGCATGTAATCCTTCAAACGTCGGCTCTACAGCCTCCGCTCTGGCCCATAGTTGCAACCGCAATAGACGACACTGGTCACTGGGTCGCAATCCTGACAGACTCTGGCCGAGTTGCCCTGTGGAGCTTGGCGGAGCGGCGGTTCGTAAAGTCTCGGGTCCTTGACATCAGGAGTCAACCGCCAAGCGTCTTTGCCTTCGCGTTCCATCAGATGGACGAAGTCGAGAGGCTGAGCCTTCTGGTAGTCTTTCCCGATGGCCGTCTTAACGAGGTTGACTTTCGCACCGGTCATCTTTGGACTCACCAGATATCTGAAGTCGCTCTGGCCAACGCGGCACTGTCGTGCTGTATAAAGGGACAACCAAAGATTGTCAGCGTGTCCAAGGACGGTGCCGTTCACCTGTCTTTTCCTTCATCGGGCGAGTGGTCGTCCGAGACCCTCGACGCTGTCGAAGATTGGAAGCATCCGGACCCGACCCACTCGAAGATCAAGTATACATATCCGATACCGTCCTTGTGTATGTTGGCGGCGGTGCGGTCATCTCAAGTGGATCTCATCGATATCCCAACTCGGACGCTTGTCCACACTTTTCAGACCGGGCAAATCAAGGGGCATACGCTCCGCGTTCTCCATTCGAAGAAGCAGATATGCGGGTGTCATTCGCCCACTGTACCGGATTTCTCGATTGTATATACCGATTCCGAGACGCAGGAGTGCATAATGCATACATACGCCCCCGGGCAAGAGTCAGCAAACGGTCTCATTTGCCTTCGGCCGCCAGCGCTAGGGGAGGATGAACATGTCACTTGCTCTGGGTTCGAGAGGGCTACGGAGGCGCTTCACTCGGTCAAGACACCGGGTTCATGGGAAGCAACATGCATACCCTCGGTTGTCGGGATTCGTAAACGGCCTGCCAGCGACACCCCGCCTGCGAGGTCGACGTCGTCGGACGTGAGCTATTTCCCCCTTACGGCGGCGTCTTCGAACCCGTTCCAAAACGGGACGTTGAAACACCGCGACGGCTCCTCCCTCACGGGCAGACAGCAGCCGAACGGGGGGTCAGTGGCCAACGGGTACCATCGAGTGCCAGCGGCGGCGGTATCTCCGGGCAGTACAGGGTCGGAAACCGAGGAATGGGAAGCATGGACGCTTGCGGCAAACGGTGAGCTCCACACGACCCCTCTGTTGCCCCGTCCACGCAGGGACTCGATGAGTGATGTGTACATGGAGGAGGACTTCGAGGAGGAGCAGCTGTTCGTGTCAAAGCCGGGGCCGATCGTGCGGATTGGCAAGAAGAGCGTGGCTGTTGGGTTCGGCAACGCTCTCAAGATCATCTCGTTGGGGAGCGAGAGGTTTGAAGAGGAGACGACGAACGCGGTCGTGGACTCGGCGACGCTGGGGCTGACCTGGAGGAAGAAAGCACAGGGAAAGAAGGCCGGGGAGCGGGAAAAAGAGCGGGAGCGTATTGAGAGGATGGAGCGGGAAAAGGCATCATCTGGCGGTGGGGTCAGGTGGGAAGGGCAGGCGTAATTCCAGGCGGGTCATTGGCGGACGACGCTGTGTATGAAACGGTAAAGAGATTATCACATTCTCGGGGATATTGGGGAATTACTGCAACGGGCTCCCTGGGAGGGTTTTGCAGGGAGGGGCGTTCAAGGCGCAACGGCTGGTGGTTCACCACACTCACGTACACACACATGCACACGGGGCGCGCGGCGGAACGCGGCGCTGGCGGCGGGATATGGCGGAAGCGGGAAGCTTTGACGACGGCATGACGACGGATTCTGAATGGTTGTGCGAAGACTGGTGTAGTTTTTAGTACTTGGATCGCGAACAACGCATACAACCTAACCCGAGCACGCATCTGGACTGTGTTTCTCAGGAGACGTGCGGTGCCTGGCGCCGTGGTGGGAGCCGCTCCGGGGCTGGAGCACGAGCGCGGGCGCCGTTGGCGGTTCGGAAGCGCGGCGCCGCGGTTCGGAGCGCGGGCCTCGCGAGCGATAGTGTGCGCCGGCAGCAGTCGAGGGCGGCGTCGAGCCTGCGGGCGCCGTTTCACCCTCATTTTGCGCGGGCGGTGCGCGTGGGCGCAGCCGTCGGCGTGCCTGGCGCCGCGCTGCATCGTCGTCCCCTTTCGCGCCCGCCTCGCCCAGCGCGGGCGGGCGGTGGGCGAGCTGGTCGTGGCGCCGCGAGTCAGGGTCGCACGGCCGTCGCAGTCGGGCCGTGCCTGGGGCTTAGTCAGCGGCAGCAAAGCGAGAGGAGGCGGCGCTTCTCCCTTCGTCGCCTTCCGCCTTCCCGACCGCCATCGAACCTCCGGCAGAAGCCAGGCCGTCCCACAGCCCTCCGCCGCCCGTCTCTCGGCGAGCCTGCTCTGCCTGCCATGGGCCGCAAGCCGAACCAGCTCATCCTCGAGTTCTTCGAGCGCGGACCCAAGCTCGAAGATGCCAGCAACCGCTACCAGCACACCTGTCGCTCCTGCGGCGAGAAGGTTGGTGTGCCTCGCCCCGACGCGCGCACCCACCTCCAGCGCCTCTCACCGCTTCCTCCGCGCGACCTACGCTTACTCCACACCCACACTGACTCTCACCGCAGTTTCCCAAGGGCCGCATCGACACGCTGACCGCGCACCTCGTGAAGAAGTGTCCCGCCCTCACGGCCCAGGATCGCCAGCGCGCCATCCTACAATTCCATGACCTTCCCGTCCCCGATCTGCCGCCGCCGCAGTCGTCCTCGTCCGCCCAGGGGCCTGCACACCAAGTGACTGCTCCCCAGAAGCATGGCGCAACCAACCCCATGACATTACCCTACGCCGCGCCCAAGGCGGGCATGTCACGCCTCGAGGCTCTCGCCGAAGTGTCGCGCCAGCGCCTGGATCTCTCCGGCCAGCGCATTCCCACGCCCGATCCGGACCAACTCCCCGAGCGCCGAGGCTCTATGCGCGACGATGCTATGCAAAACCCCGGCCCTGTGTATGAGGACTTTCTAGTGCAGGACCACGACACCAAGCCCCCCGCCGACCCCAATGGTACCGCAGTAGATGCACCAAGTGCGTTAATCCCACTCTTTCCCACCTGCCCGGCCAATCGTCTCTCGATTCGCCAAGCTCGCCGTTGTAGCTGCATGCCTATTTGGGCGAATGCTCTGAGCCGCTCCCACCACTGCTAAGTGAAAATGCTAACTTTGCTATCAACAGTACACAATACCGACCCGTCTGGCGGACAACAGCCGCAATCCATCTACCAGTACGACCACCTCACCACCGGTTCGCCTCATTCCGTGGGCACACCCATACCGGCAGCATCGTCCACGCCGCCCGCCTCCACCCTCCCGCCTGCTTCCACCGCTGGAGTCGCCACAACACACCCTCACCCTTCACCCTTGGTCATGGCTGCGTCGGCTGCTGAAGAGCTGCGCGCCAACATGCCGAATGCGAACCACTCCATGGAACAGCATGGCAGCGCAGGCGAAGCCGCCTACAACCCCCAGACAGGACGTACTGGCATTTGGGCTTCCATCGACCCAGTTTTACAACTTCAAGACGCCACCCGTGACCACCCAGAGCCTCACAGCCCCTCACCAAACGCTGCTTCTTCCACCTACCACAGGCCCATCGCAATCAATCCAAATGGCCAGCAAGCCCATTTCACTACCGACTTCAGCATGAACCCGAAGCCAGCAAAGCCAAAGGTTAGAGGCAGGTTTTCAGACTCCCGACGCAAAGAGGTCCAGGAGGTTAGAAAGCGGGGTGCGTGCATCAGGTGCCGCATGTTGAAAAAGCCGGTATGACGCTCTCATTTTACATTCATCCTCCTCGATTATTAATTTTCTTCCTAGTGTTCTGGCGAGAGCCCTTGTAGCACCTGTCAGAACGTCGAGAGCGCGCGGCTGTGGAAGCACCCCTGCATCCGCACGCGCATTGCGGAAGAGTTCAACCTTTATTCGGCAGGACTTCACTCTGTCTTGGCATTCCACTCGATTAGCTCTGCCAAGGCGAACATGCACTTCGAGCATGTCCCTGGAAGGATCGAAGCACGGCTGTTGGATATCGAGCCCACGATGTACACAACCTTCACGACACTGAAGGGTCTCCGTGGAGTGAACGGACCCATCGATCCGCAACTGGTTGCTTCAGGCCTATCCATGGAAAGCATGCAAGACATAGAGATCATCGATCCTGACGTTGAGGACATCGGTGGCAAGCTCGAGTCCTACATGAAGAGAATCGGCCCAACCATCTACGAGGCAGAGACGTCACCGTTCATGAAACCCACTCTCCTGATGGCACACCGCCTGAGCGTCGAGAACAAGGAAGGGATTGAAAATAAAGAAAGCTTGTTGTCAAAGGTGCTGGAGCTGTGGGTTGCCACCAGGATCCTTGCCGAGCCCAGCCTGAAGTTTCAGCTTTTTTTCAATCACACTCAACCTCCCTTCAAGGATCCTGTCATCATGACTGCGCAGGACCTCGAATCAGTTCCTCAAGCGTCTCGCTTCCCCATCGAACTGGCAACTCACTCGGAAGCCTATCGGCTTATCGATGCGCAGATACTCGGTGCAATGGAGAAGAGAGCTGCCAATCTCAGCAAGTTCGTCATGAACGATTTGGAGCGCCGCCTCCTTCAGCGCCAACAAGCCAACCCCTTTGAGACCTTCCTGGTCTCCATGATCCTCCTTGCCTGTGTTGAGCGCATGTGTTGGCTGTTCAAGAGGTGGGAGAATCCGATCCAAGCCCCAGCTCGGAACTACAGCGTGCCGCCACCGGATTTGAAGACGGAGCTTGAGAGGAGCATCAATGCTGCTAATGCCGCGGCGAGCGCAGCGGAGAATGCCCAGAACAATGTGGACAACAATGTGCCCATGCCGGATGCTCCACCGCCGCAGGAGACTAGCCCGTCGATGCAGTCCACGGCACAAGCAGCAACTGATGCTGCCAACGCACTCTTCTCACAACCGCATCCGAACCGATGGCCCCTCGACAAACCACCGGCATCGTACAGCCAGCAGGGCGAGCGGTTCAGCGACATTCTGCACATGTTGCTGAAAATGCGCGGCGTCCCTCCGAAAACGACCACTGAGCCCATTACCAACATCGTGGTTCCGATCGATAACATGACCAACAATCAGACGACCAATGCCACGATCAACCCCAAGTCGGATGCGCTTGCCAAGGAGTGGTTTGCCGAGGTCAAGATCACTCCGATGTACCTCGCCGAGAGACGCAACGCCGTCTTCATTGGAAACGACCCGCGCGAGTGGGAGTGCTTCTACGTAAGCAAGATCCTGGTCCACAACGGCATCGTGGAGGGAACCGGTCGCCTCGTGCCGTGAGGTCCCTGCGCTTCAGCGTTGCTCTAATATTTCCATTCTTGATTGTGTTCGTGCATTTCCTTTATTTCCCTTGTCGTTCTCAGCGGGCATTTCACGGAGAGTATCGGCGTCTTTACTGGAGGATCTGCTTTAGAAAAGGAGTGAGCGTTGATGGGCTGCTATGGCTTTGCGGCTTCGGCGTGGCGTGGCGTGGCGTGGCGTGGCTCTCATCTATCTCTCTGGCATCATCCTGGATACCCGCCACGGCCCCCAGGCATGACAGTTTTGCTTGTTTGCTTCCAGTCAGCGAGGCGTGCGTGGCGTGGAGTGGTGGACTCATTCACGGTCTCATCGGGTTTCGCTTTTTGTTCTTGCTTGCTTGCGCTCTCACTCTCTCACTCTCTCTTGTTTTACGCAGTATCACGGGTACACGCGATCATGGATAGATGTATGATACGACATCGTCAGTTTCGATCAATATAGATGGCAATGAGAGTCTACGCTGCTCTGGGCGACTGTACCGATGTGCTGCAGGGATCCGTGGCCGAGGGGATGCCGGGTGTGTCTCGTGCTTGAGTCATGTCAGGGCAGCCCCGCCAGATCGCACCCCACGTCGCGGCCCATCTTTGACTCCGCATCACCCTCCTCCAACAATCTCGTGTCCAAGCAGACAGTCCCGCTCCACATTGCATTCTCCCTCGCCATGGCCAATCAAACCAAGTACGTACGCTATACTCGGGCGATTGCCTCTGCAATCAACCCAAAGCTGGACCCCGGAACTCTCCTCTGACTCACGCCACGGTCACCTTGTTCATTGTCGAGCGACCAAAATGATTGACCAGCGGGAACCCCAGCAGAAAACTCCCCGCCGTTCGCGCCTGTCTATTCGACATGGACGGTCTGTTGATCGACAGCGAGGATCTCTATACGATCTGCACCAACACGGTGCTGCGCGAGTTCGGCAAGCCCGACCTGCCCTGGTCCATCAAGGCGCAGATGCAAGGACGGCCCGGCCCCGAGGCAGCCCGCGTCTTCCACGAGTGGGCGAAGCTGCCAATCGCGCACGACGAGTTTATGGAGAAGCAGAGCAAGCTGCAGCGCGAGCATTTCCCCAAGGCGCAGCCGCTGCCGGGTGTGAGGGAGCTGTTGGATACATTGGCGACGAAGACTGGCAGCGCTGGTGCTGGTTCTGGGGTGGACAAGAAGAAGGTGCACATCGCGCTGGCAACCAGCAGCCATGCGGGCAACTACGCGCTCAAGACGGCGCACCTCGGCGACGTGTTCGCCGTCTTCCCGGACGAGAACAGGGTGCTCGGCGACGACAAGCGCATCGAGCGCGGCCGCGGGAAGCCACTGCCGGACATCTACCTGCTCGCCCTCGACACGATCAACGCGAAGCTGAAGCGCGAGGGCGCGCGGGACGAGGATCTCGTGAAGCCGGAGGAGTGCTTGGTGTTCGAGGATAGCGTGCCAGGCGTCGAGGCTGGGCGGAGGGCTGGCATGCAGGTGGTTTGGTGCCCCCACCCGGGTCTCAGGGAAGAGTATAGGGGCAGGGAGGAGGAGGTGCTTGCAGGGCGGACGGGCGAGCATAAGGGGTTGGATGATGAGAGGAGCGGAAGGGTGGGCGAGATTGAGGACGGCTGGGGAGTGTACCTGGAGTCCTTGGTCGGATTTCCGTATGAGAGGTTTGGAATCGACGTTGTATAAAGATGTAGAAGAGGAGGGAGAGACGATGACGGATCGAAGTTGCCTAGAGTGAAGCTGGGTAGTGAGGAGACATAGAGAGAAGAGAAAGGGAGCTAAAGGGCAGACATAGACCACGCGTTCTGGCATCAGCGATAGATATGGCGTGACTTGGGCATGTGGCATATCAAATATATGATAACTTTTTTTTTACACGTGTATCGAACGCGTAGCGAGCTCTGTTGCGGGCTGATTTCTCGTAAATAGTTGAGAGCTAAACTTCAGATGAAACATAGACGTTTGATCTTTCCCACAATTTTTCGACGGTGGTTTTCACCACAGTAGCGGTCTGTCACGGGATGAACCAACAAGAATTTTGATCATGCCTTCTTCGTCTAGGCGGCTTGAGCAAAGTATAATCTATTCCATTCTTATAATACTTTCCCTTCGTCTCCGTCTCGTATTTTCTGCACGCTAGTTCATCTGCACAGAATACCCTCCGGTCTTCTCGTCCTTGACGAAATTGAAATTATCTGTGCTCAGCCCAAACGGCTTCAACAGGCCGTTGCCCAGGGACTTAAGCTTCCCCATCATCTCACCAATCTCCTTCTGCTTTGCTGCATCCAGCCGGGCCGGCAGCTCGCGCAGCGCTTGGTCCACGGCCTTCTTGTCGAGAGGGGCAAGGCCGCCAGGCGTGGCGGCGGCAGCGCGGTAGTCGTCGTCGGCGCCCTGCAAGTCGGACCAGGATCCCAGCGAGGCGCGCGCCTTCGCGCGGCGCAGCAGCGCTTTGGTGCGCAGCTTGCGGACGTCGGTCGTGGTGTGCGAAAGGCGGTTGAGGTGGGACAGACGCCGGTCAAGGGCGGCGGCATCGTCAGCTGCTTTTTTCTTTTCCTCTTCTTTCTGCTGTGCTTCTTGAGAGTCTTTTGCTGCTGCATCGGTGTCCTTCTCTGCGAACGAGGGTGCCGCCTCCTCGTCGCTGTCTGACAGCTCCTCCACCACCCCGCTGACATCCGCATTTGCCTTGGTCTTGCCCCGGCCCTGGCCGTTATTCCCACCTTTGACTGCATCTTCCTTCGCACCTTTTCCAGCGGCATTCGCTTCCTTATCTCCACCTAACCCCTCTAATCTCTCCAAACATTCTGTCGCTGCATCCACCGCATCCTTCCACTCCTCGAGTTTTACGTGGCATGCCGCGACATTCGCCCTAAGAACTGCGACCTCATAATCCAAGTAGTTCGGCACGCTGGCCAGCGCACGGCCGTATGCGGAAATAGCGTCGCTGTAGGCACCCGAGGTGAAGAGTGAGTTCGCGTGGCTTTTTTGCTCGTTTGCAGAGGCCAGGAGGGACTGTCATTGTTTTAGCAAGCGTCTGTGAAGGTTGTGGTGGTGAAAAGGAGAAGAGAGAAAGTGTACCGTACCGCTTCTTCCTCCGGGCTGAAGATGGGATCACTGGCGAACGCGGCGAGCTCGTCGGCTGTGGGCGTCGCAGCTGAGGTGTTCGGGTTTGCGGACGGGGCCATTGTCTGTAGTGCTTTTGGAGCCACGAATGGTTGTGATGGTGTGGGGAGGCGGCCGCGGGGGTGACGTGGTGCCGCGGAACATTTCTGCCAGGCGGTGAAATCTCGGTTTGCGTCATGCCAAGGCCCATGCGGAATTCATTTCCGTCCCAGCGCGGACGAAGCCCGCTGTACCCTGTTGAGTTCTAGGTTCCCGTCCAGGTGGTTTTTGTTGTCATGGGCCAGTTGAGGAGAAAGGCAAAGTTCTTCATTCCAGTTGGGCTTTTCCGTCCGGCGGTATTGCTCTATGAATTTCTAGTACAGCACACTTTCCTGGTAACATCAAGACCACGCGAATATGCTAAAATCGCCCTTGCTGAATTTCTTTTTTTTTTTTTCAAAGCCTCTGAAAAATCAGTTTCAGCGTTCCCACCATGCAGTCTAATTACGCCCAGAAACCTTTAGCCTCATGTGCTCCACGGATCAACTGAAGAAGAAAGAATTCCCTTGGGCGTCTTTCCGAACACCCTTGCTGTAATCCTTGTTGGGGTCGAACTCTTCCCATATGCTCGCCGGAAAGATATGCTTATTCCGCTCGTACCAACGTCGATCTACGACCTTCGTAAGCGTAGGGTCATCGTTGTATCCTTCTAGCGCAGCATCCTCTTCGGTGACACGCTGGTCCTTCTTCTTTTCCTGTCTTTCGAGGGGGTTGAATGCTGCGGGATCAACGTCCTCGTCTTTGGATGGGAGAGGTGTTGCGGATGTGGGTTGCGCCGAGTGTCCGAAGATAGGACCGTCAAAGCCAATGGTCTTGTTGACCATGAAGTAGTAGAACTCGTAATGCTGGGGCTGTCAGTATACGTGCAGGGGCATGCGAGATGCTTCAAGGCTTACATGCGGGATGATGATCTCTCCGCGGACCAGCATAAGATCATCGACACCGACGCGAGCCCATTCCCGTTTGCTCTTGTCGCCACCAACGCCGAGCTCAGCACCCACCTTCCTCGCTCTGTCAAGGAAGAGCCAGACATGTTCGCCCTTCCTGATTTTGCACCTTCCACCCGGGATGTTGGTACCGTCGTAGAAGACGAACGGGATCACAAAGTCGGTCGCCTTGACCGCCTCTTGCATGATCAAGAACTCCTTCCGCAGCTGCTCCCTCTGCTGTGCTTCCCGCAACAGAGCAGACTTGGTCATGACTTTCGGTTTGAAAGCAACATTGCTGTTTGCGCCGAGCTTCTTCTTGGGGACAGCAGCAGCATCCTTGTCCTTTTCTGACGCTCCGTTGTCATCCGGTGTGCCATCCCGCGGCGTTGCAGCCGCCGCTGTCGACGCGCCCGAAGCAGCTTCCTCGTCGTCATCGTCTAGCCCGAACGACAGCTTCCCCTTCGCGACATTCTTCTTCTTCTTCTTCTTCTTCTTGGCGGGCCGCGGCGTCGATGCTCTGTACTTTGACAATTAGCTCGGCGTTCCAACGGCACCCAAAGCGATCGAACTTACCCATCCGCAGGCGTGCTCGCACCAGATGTTGAGCCGCCCCGGCCTGACCCCAGCGCTTGTTCTTGTCGCTCGCGATCCTTGAGGTCGAGCGCCTCGGCGCGGCGCTTGCGGAAGTCGGAAAGGTGGACCAGACCAACCGTTTGCGACTTGAGCAGGTCCTCTGCGGTCGAGGCCTGCGACGTGAAGCGCGAGTTCGCGACGTCCAAAGCTGAGGCGGCGGCGGGATTGGGCGTGTTACTGCGCGAGGCGTCGGCCGAGGATGGGTTCGAGGGATCCATGGCGAATTGGGAGAGAGGACCGGGAGGAGGTGGATGCGCGGCGCCGCGGTCGGAGGAGAAATGCGATTTGGAGAAACGGCGCCGACGGGGGAGGCGTAGGGCTGACACCAAAGGACAGGCGTGCACGGATGGGGCTTAGTGCTCTGTGTCAGGCACGACACCTAAATCCGACTTCATCGCTCTCTACACTTTACCTCACGCCTGACTTTGGAGGAGTGTCTGGGGGTTTCACTTGTAGGGACGCGAAGGCGAGAATCAGGGCGACCTTCAGAAATGGACGCTGGACCGGCAATATCGTCGGGCGGGAAGTCGGCGTCACGGCTTCCGGCTGGCGTGCCTTCTCTTTCTGGACTCTGCGACTATTCCACGCCGGACACTCCACTCTCTAACTCTGTCGTGGCCTGCATTTCGCTTCTCATCTCCAATGGACTTCACGCTTCGCTGCAACTCTCTTAAATGCCGTGCGCAGCTCCCTGATAGAGCAGTCGTCACCACCTGCAGGTAAGCCTTTCAACATCACTGAGACTTCTTTGTCTAACCCATGCGTAGCCATGTCTTTTGCGTCGCCTGCTCAAACAAGCTTGGCCTTTCCAGAGCGGATAGCGCCGTCCGCGCATGCCCTGCCTGCGATACTCCTTTGACGAATCCAGACGACGCTGTTGAAACCCGTCTGGATCCTACTGAGGACTACAAGACCAGCGTTCTCAGTGGCTTAAGTCCTACGATCATCATGGAGTGCGCCGGGAGGGCTCTGGCGTTTTACAGCTACCAGACGACTCAGGAAATGTCAGTGACCTGCCAAAGTCTGTGGAACTTTACTGACGCAGGAACCAGCATGTATCAAGAATACCTCGCAAAGAGCCTGACTGAGAAGTATACCATTCTGAACGCGCAGATGGATAAGGTGGTCCACGACGCCAATGCCGAGATCGCCGGTTTACGAGACAAGCTTCACGGTGCGGTTGCTCACAACCCAGCGTTATGGCCATACTGACCCAGGCAGTGGCGCAGCAAGAACAAAGGCGGCTCGATGACGAAATGCACAAGATGGCAGACGCATATCGAGAGAAGGCAAAGACGCAGGCGCACCTCCACAAGGTCTATACACAACTCAAGGCACAGGTTCTCGCCGGTCAAGTTGCTTCTGCCGCATCCGACGATGCCGAAGCAACCTTGCAGTCAGCTACCGGGGACCAATTCGCTGGCCCGGGAGGAGGGCATCCGAAGCTACCACATGATCGGAATGCCGTGCGGCTCGGCAGCCGAAACCGGAGCAATGAGACCATGGTCGGTGGCCAAGGACCCAGTGGCCGTCTATTTAGTCCTCGTACGTGGCAGCATTATCTTGCACCTACCTCCTTCTAACAATTCCGCAGACAATAGTCCAATCAGTGGCATACCCCAGCATCGCACTCGTCTTGGAGACGTGAATGGCCAGGTCTACCATCCAGTGGGCCATGGAAGCGTACATGGCACACCGATGACTCGACAGCCTCTCGGAAACTTGAACCTGAATGCGTTCCCTGGAGCTGGTACTAACGGATACGGGCTGAGTGCAGGTATGCGGGCGGGCAAGCAGGCGTACCCTGGATCTGGCCCTCGAGCATTTGGCGGTCGAGTACCGGGGCGAGGTACTCGCTGACCTAAGGATTGACACCACGACGACCAGAGGAAACTTCCACATCTTACTGTTGCATGTCGCAAAATCCAGGTCGCCTGCATGATGCCATATTATCAACTCCTCGGAGTTTATTTGAGGTGCCAGGGCGTACCCGTGGCGTCGCCCTGGAGAGAAATGGCTATCTCGCCGTTTGTGCCTCCCACTCCAACGCATTGGCGCAGCAATACAAGCAACACGATATGAACAAGTTAACAAACCAGCAAGGACAACTAGCCATATGTGAACAACGTCCGATGCTGCTCAGTCTGCCTCGTTTGCGGATGCAAGTGCTCCAGCGGCGATTTCGCCCAACTAGCAAGCTGACTGTCTTAATTACTCAATTTGCTAGTATACTAGACAAGCTGATTTACACTGCGAACTGACATTGGTAGAATAGGAAATGAGGTCACAATCATCCTTGTCAGAGTTCAATGTGACCATGAATTTGCTCGTGGGGTCCTCGTATTTCACTTGTTTCCTCGCCGCAAGCCAAGGGCCCCAGTGAGGAAGCAAGGGCACAACGTTTCTGCCAGAAGATGCTCCCAATGTATACCCCGAGCGGCTCGCAATCGTCCTGTTTGCGGGAGCATTCCCGTGCAATTGTCGCCAGGGAGGCCAGAAGTACAGTCCGGAAGGACGGGCTGAGCCATGAGTGTTGGTTCAGAACTTCGACTGCGGCGTCTTTAAAAAAACACACGTACGTGCATGAGGCCTCAAATGGTTTATTCCTCACACGGATGGCTCATCAGTTAATCCAAATTTGTTGTTAGTTGGAGTTTCATGTACATTGGCGAAAGATTTCGTATCAAGCAAGGGGCATCCAGGAGCAGGACGCACGTTCACGATAAGGAGCAACTACATCCCTTTCTAATTAAACCAACCTCTTCATGCTACGTATCCTGCTTATTGGTAATCCACATCTATGACTTTTAAGGTACGAGACAAACGCAGGAAACGAACGAACGAACGTACGGGACATTTCCGCATCGGATATCTACGAGTCGCGCAACATTAATCGGCCTCTTTTCTAGCGCTAACTTCTGTAGAAGCTCCGCTAAATAGACGATGTATGGATGAGGGTCAGAAAAATCTCTTGTTTTCAAGAGTGGAGAGACTGTTTGTTTTGTTTCGCCCAAACGAGCAGGGTAAGTGGTAGGAGGAATGTTTACTTGGAGCCGACCACTTGATGCATTTTTGGGGATTCTTGGCGCATGGTATCCTGCTCATGTAAACAAGACAATGGAATAGCCTCTAGACCGGATTATACAATGATTCTCTTTATCCCCTTGTTTGAATGACCTTACGGGAGGATTTTTCGAAAGCAGCAAGGCCAAAGGTGCGCAAACGCGTGTATACGTAGATTCTAGAGTATTTACAAGGGCTCAAGCTCTCCCTGGATACTCCTTTGCGCAGGTGAGCTATAACAAGCGTTACCAGCGCGTCACAGTGCAGCAAACAACGCAGCACGGTAGCAAACCAGCTTCAATTTGCGCAAAGCGACAATACACAACTTTTAACATTTCCACTACTTCAATCTCCATTGCGATACATTCTTTAGAACATGAAACACGTGTAGGCCAACTGCTTCTGGCATCGACTCGCACTGACATGTTACAGTCCTTGTAGCCTGTCTCCGACAGCGACCACCGTAACAAACATGAAGAGTACCATTCATGACGACAAGCTTAAGGCGCTCATCCAGCGCGCCGTTTTGTATGAACTTCTTCAGCTTGTTTGTTCGCATTATGCTGACAGCACCAGAATCACCGGAAACACCATCGTTGTCATAGTCGGCCAGAGAGAGAATTCCCGTTCGTTCTTCATCCACCGCAACCTCATCTGCACCTTCTCCCCTTTCTTCAATGCCGCATGCAGTGGGTTCTGGAAAGAAAGCCAGGAAAGCGTTGTTAAACTGCCTGAAGATTACCCGGAGATCTTCGAGCTATACGTGAAGTGGCTCTACACGGGCGAACTCGTCAACTTGAGCACAGATGCCGAGGAAGAAGATTACCCCGAACACACGACCCTCACAGTGCTCGCGTGCGCCTGGTTTCTCGGAGACAAGCTGTTGGATTCGACCTTCAAGAACGCCGCAATCGACGCCATCATCGAGCGTGTGCGTGAGACGAACCACTACCCATGTGCGCTAGCTTCATTCATTTACGAGAACACGACCGAGGAGTCGCCGCTGCGCCGACTTTTGGTTGACTTCTACGCGTATGCGTATGAGAGGAGCTGGTTCGTGGGAAACGACAGGGGGCCTGATATGGATGATGCGCCGAGGGAGTTCTTCAGAGATGTGTTGGTGAAGATCATCATGCTTAAGGAGGGCCCCGCAGTGGAAGAGCCGGGAGACTGGCCGTGGGTCAAGGACCGTTGTCAGTACCACGATCATGCGGACGGTATCAGGTGTATTCTTCCTGTACTGTAGACGGTGATGGTAGGATTTATAGAGAGTGGAGCGTTTGCTGGTCTTCGTTTCGGCGAGCCTGTTCCCAGCAACAAGGTAACTTTGCGTCTTCCAGCCCGCGCAGCTATCAATGCATGGGAGAAAACAATGGCAAGATTTACACAACGACATCCGCATTTGATTTCGCGTGCCTGCCCGGCGCAAATGCAAAATATTGCTGAGACTCTCTGTGTATTTGGGCCGAAGGTTACGTTTTTAGATAGACGTGTTCTTGCTCAGTTTCGAGGCCAAATGTGGAAATCTCGTGGTAACTGCCCGCACGTTGATGCAGCGCGCCGCGACTTCCTTAGTCGTGCAGCAGAGGACCCTGCGCAGCGCGCCTACCTACGACCTCCTTCCCAGCACCCGAGTTTTCCTACACTTGCATGGAGAAACTCCGTTCGCCTCGCCGCCAAAAAGCCACCATAAAGCCACCATGAATTCATCAGCGCCCGAAATGACTTCATCGCGGAAGCTTACCCGCTCCAGCCTCAAGTCTGCCGCTCTTCCCACATCCTCTTTCCTCTCCTATGACTGACATGGCAATTTCCGCCACAGCTTTCGCAGCTCCACCATGAGCATCTACGTCAGTACAAGTGCCGAGCCGTTCATACTCCACAAGAACCTGATCACCTCTACCTCGGCCCTCTTCCGTGACTACCGCTTCGAGTCCGTTCTCACCCTCCCCGAGGAAGACGCCGCGCTCTTCGAGGTCTATGCAGAGTGGATCTACAGCAACCACAGTCTTGCCGTCCTGCACGACTTGCGCGCCCACGAAGTCGTCAAGCGAGCCGACGGTACAACCGACCAGCCGGGCGCCGAGCACCTGTTTCACTTGTACTGCCTGGGTGCGCGGCTGCGAGATGTGACGTTTAAGAATGCCGTGGTGGATGCGTTTGTGGACATGCTGATGAAGGCGACGGAATGCCCCACTCACCTTGCGAAGTGGATCTACGAGAGGCTCCCGCCGGGCAACATGTTCGGGAAGCTGTACGTCGACATGTGGTGCTGGAATTCGGACGAGAGCTGGTTCGAGGATCTGGAGCAAAGGGACGACCCGATCAGTGCCCCGGGCGAGTTTTGGTTGGATGTGCTTAAGAAGAAGACGCAGCTGGGAAAGAAGATATACGACGCGAGGCTGAGGGTGCCTTGGGTCGCGGATCGGACACAGTACTACGAGGAGGAGAAGCAGGAGACTGGAGGGGAACATCCTGTGTGGTCGAGCGTGCACCAGACCGAGAATTCGGGCGCCGTGGTGAAGCCGGACCCGGGACACACATGATTGTTCTTGTGGCGGTTGGCAGTCCGACTCCTCCAGATTTCATTAAGCGCTTGTACTGGCAGTAAAACGGTGAGGACCTGGTAATACGGTTATTCTTGTGAGCATGACCAGCAATTTCCATGTGTAGATTGATACAGTAGCCAAATGGTCGAAATTCAAGCTCGGCGACTGGGGCCATGTTTATGAGATAAATATTCACGAAACTGTCTTGACACTCACCTACTCGTCATCTCCTCACCCAAAGGTCACATGCGATTTTTCATGTGCGGTCACGTCATCGATGCCCATATGGGAAGGTGCTGCGGCTTGATGGCCAAACGATCCACGCGCTTTTGAAGATCTTCTTTCCATTGGTTCCCTTCAACTTCACAACGCCGTCGTCACCACAGTTAGGCTGCCACCGTGCGCTAGCTTTTCAAGATGGCTAAGGACTCGTATGTTGTATTCTCAGGCTCTTTGAGGTGATACTGACACTGACTAGCAGAAGTCCGACCAAGTCGACGGGCTCATCCTACGTTCAAGAAGCCATAGCGTCTCAGATTGGCACACGGCAACCCACACTCAACGAAGAACAACAAACCGTGACAATGTCATCCCCAAGAAACTCTCAGCTGCACCAGCTGTTCCGAACTTTTCAGAATTCCCTCCGCACTCTCGAGGATCTCAACAATAACCCCGACAATAGGCTCAACGACTTTCAGAAGCATCAAGTTGAAAATTCCCTCTCGAGCGTGTACCAGGCAGCTCAAAGGGCCATCTCGGGATCTATCGCCGAGTCCGTAGAGGTCGCCACCCGTCCGGAAGCGACGGAGAGCTCGGTACTAGTACGCAACGCGTTTGAGAAGGCTATTCTTGATGACTTAGATGAAATTACCGAGCTTTCGAATAATGTTGCAGTACTCCAAACGCTACCGAGTAAATGGTGTGAAGACCAGTTACTAGCTTTTTGCAAGAAGTACGGCGGTGACACGCCGTCTGCACGCGGGGAGTTGGACTGCTGGACCGCGCCTAATAAGGCAACTTCAGAGGCTGGAAAGCTGTACCGCAAGATCAACTGGCGCAATACTCAGCACCCCTCTCGACACGGGCAGGCTATCGGCGTCAACGTCTACGCTCACCATGTGGGTGCGGTAGCAGCAGGGTTCGCGAACAGTCTTCCGCTCGTGAGCGGCGTACATCCTCGATACAACGTTTCACATCTGTGTGGGAACGGCGCCTGCTTCAGTCCAAATCATCTCGTCATCGAGTCTGCCGATCTCAACCAGAGGCGCAAGACTTGTCAAGGACACGCAATACTCATTATGCCCAACGGTGCGGTGTTTAACCCGTGCCAGCACGGCAGAGAGGATTATTGCAAGAACTGCCTTCTTCCAACAAAAAGACTTCCGGACCGCGTGGACTTCTTTGGACCTGAGGATTTGATTTGAGTCGATGAGTCACGATCTTCAAAAGATGGTTTGACTGCGATACTCAACCAGCACGGCGATGTCTTTATCTGCGTTTGACTTGGGGATGATCGACTTTGACGGATTTCATCCGAAGTTACGGCTGCGACAGTACGGATTGGCTTAGGAGAGCAAGAAAAGCCGCCTTGCTTTACAGATTCATGGATGATGCGTAGCCCATATTTTCCGAGGAAGAAAGCTTAGACATGAAATATCCACAATCCTTTTCGTAGAATGTTCATTCTTGTATTCCAACGGTTTCAAATCGGCTTAACCCCTCCCCAATCTGTGCTGTCGGTCCCCAAAATCGCCTCCATGTCTTTCATCCTCTTTTTCCCCATCCTTGCCACCTCCCTCCTCGCCTTCCTCGCCTCCCTCTCCACCTTCGCCAACTCGGCTTCTTGGTCCACAATGTTCTGCATCTTCTTCACCGTCCACTCCGTCCTCGTCCTCTGTACGCCGAGTTGGGCCGATATGATCCTCACAACCCTCTGCGGCTCATCGGTCCACGACCCTTCGGCCTCGGGCCACTCATCGATGATGGTATCGTCTCCATCAGCAGGCGACACGCCCTCGAGCTCCCACAGCAGGCGGTCCCACTCGTCCTCGCCCTGGCCGAGTACGGCCCAGTAGTCGGCGGCCTCGGAGCGCACGTCCAGGCGGCGCTGGCGCTGCTTGATCTTGTCGGTCAGCACGCGCGACAGGCTGCGCGGCTGCGGCTTCTGCAGGCGCAGCATGGGGAACGTGTTCGCCGAGACCAGCCGTGGCACGCGCCGCACGCCCGTGCCGCCAAGGGCTGTGGCGGGGAGAGGACGGACGGCGAGGGTGCGGGCGGACGGCGGCGGGCAGGCTTCGGGCGAAGGATCGAGGCGTTTGGGTCCGCGCGGTTGGGCATTGGGATCGGTGGGCGAGCGGGTGAGGTGCGGAGGTGCGGATGCGAGGAGATTGGCCACGAGCTGTGTTGCTGACTCTTTTGCATCATCGGAAAATGTGGCTGTGACAGAGGAGGCTCGACCCAGCATGTCGAGCAGCTCATAGCCAGCCGTGAAGCTCAGCTTGAGCAGCCGCGTTGAGTGGACATGGCGGTTGCGTCGGAATTTGTTGCGGATGATGTTGCGCAAGACGATCCGCTGGTCGTCAGCCAGCGGGAACGCAGCCGGGGAGCATTGTGTTAAGAGAGCACGGTAGAGAGCGATCGCTGTTTTTTTGCTCGCGTTAGAACAGGAGCATTGCTCATGATGGACAGGCATACCAGCTACGCGATGTGCTCCTGAGCGCGCGGGAACCACAAAGGCCGGCATGCATGTGTTGGTCCGGCCATGCGTGTCTTTGATACTCGGCAGAGGTCGGAGATTTTCCAAGTTGGTCCGCCGGGATCGCGCGATCACGTGTTTATGAGGTCATAGGTGTTACGGCCCCCATCGCAGTGACAAATTTCCAGAACCCTGCAGGCAGGGACCGTGTCGCAACTGGTGAACATCGCAGAATCAACGTGTAGGACGAGTACGGTCGCGCTGGCGGTCATCTTCTATGAAGAGGCGAGTGGCGGTCAATGGCCAAGTCAAGGGCCAGGCAATAAACTGGAGAAGTAATTGAATTTCGCCTCAGCTAGTTGCTCATTGTCCACCAAGCCCCAAAACTCCACGCCCATGCAGGGGGTTCGTTCGTGAAAGATCATCCGAGAGCAATACCATCATTCCCAAGTGTAAAACGCGCCGGTTTGCAACTCGTTCCAACAAGATACGTGGTAGCGTCTAGCTGTAAGTGGAGCCCTCCGGGGGCTGGGGCAGCTTCTTGTGCTGCGGCAGAGCCATGTACCTGGCGGGTTGGTGTTAGCACGCGTGTGGCAGAGGGCCTGGGAGACGTTTCATACCTCCTCAGCTCGATGAGAATCGTCTCCATGGTGAAGTCCCTCTTCCACTGCATCAGGCAGGGGAGCTTGGAGGGGTCGACCTGTTGTCATCCTTCGGTTTAGCCCAGCTGCTCCTCCGCGGCGTAGAGTGTAGCATACCTTGCCGTTGCTCTGGCTCACGCAGGGCACGTTGATCTTGGACACGAATGTCACCTCGGGCGGGACGTCGGGGTACTGCTCGCCGCAGTGGATCTTGACGCTGTATATGCGGTTCTCGTGCACGCTCTGCATCAATTAGCTCGAAGAATGCAGCTGCGGAGGCAGTACGCACGTGGGGAGGGCCGAGAATGGTGCCGTTCCAGTTGGACATGAGCAGATCGTCACCGTTCTCCAGGCCGTAGGAGCAGGCCTCGGCACCGAGGCCCTTCTCGCCCTTCTCCAGCTCTTCCAGCAGGCGGAAGTTGCGCGGCACTTTGGCGCCCATGGTGTGCGGCGGGGTAAGACGAGAGCTTGCAGAGCGGTCGCGAGCGGTACGAGTGCAGGCAGCGTGGGGTTGGGAGAGAAGCGGGGACGAGACTTGCGCGGTGGGCAGAAGTCGCGTGGGGCAGGGCTGGTGGACGGGCGGTGATGGTGCGGTTGGGAGAGCGAGCCACAGCCCACCTGGAGCGGGCGGGCGGCGGCAGTGTGCAGGGGCGTCTGGCTTGGCGCGATTCCGAGCCAGGCGCTTCACGTGTCGCAGCACAACTGAAGCCACGCAAGCACACCTCACGACATCCCAATGCCGCCAGTCTGCCAAACGAGGCCATGACCGCCCAGATCCTGTCCGGCGAGTTGGCCAATCTCGTCAACGAGTCCAAAAGGAAAAACCCCGACCTGCGCAATGTCTGTTTGCTCCCTGCAGCCTTGACCTGCCTGCATCCCCGGCTGACTCGAGCTTCTCTGCGCAGGCGGCAGACAAGTCTTTGCAGGAGCTGCGGTCCCTGCCCTCCACCTCCGAGGCCCAGCTAGCCGCCGGTTGGTCCTGTCCATTGCGTGTATCTGCGCCTGCCTGACTGATGCTGGAAGAGACCTGACCCGCCGCACCGCCTTCATCGACCCTTTCGTGAAGGCCTGCGAGACCCAAAATGCCAAATTCGTCTCCTCCGCCGTCGTGTGTCTGCAGCGCCTCATTGTCATGCGTGCCGTGCCTCGCAGCAGGCTGAGAGAGGTGCTCGACGGCTTCCGCGACTCCAGCCAATTGAGTAATTATTCTTGATGTCCGCTGCCAAGCCCGCCTACTAATGCTGCTTCCAGGTCTGGACATCCAGCTCAAGATTCTGCAAGCACTGCCCTCGCTCATCCAGAACTATGCCGACGATGTCCGCGGTGAGCTTTTGTCGAGTGTGCTGCAAGTGTGCTCGACGTTGCAGACTGCCAAGAATCCCGTTGCAAGCGCCACCGCCGCTGCTACCTTGCAACAACTGGTCATTTCGACCTTCGAAAAAGTCGTCGTTGAAGACGGTATGCCACGTTGCCGCTCCAGCCGAAGCGATCGCTGACGGGACTGCACCAGAGAAACAACTGCAAATCCCAACCGTGACCGAGGTTCCCGGCGACGATGGCAACATCTCCGTCCGGCCCTCGGCCAACGATGCATACAAGGTGCGCAACCATCCTGCAGCCGAGCCGCTCGTTTACTGAACCGCACCTAGGTCTTCCGCGACATCTGTCTCTTGACTGAAGGAGGCAAGCCGCAGTCAATTCGCTTCTCGACAATCTCGCAAGCCTCCGGACTCGAGCTGATTGAAGCAATCTTGGGCAATCATGGTAACCTTTTCTTGTCTCATGCCGAACAAGCTTTCATTCTCCGTACACACATCATGCCGCTCATCATCAAGAGTCTTTCCGAGCGGCTCAGCTTTTCAATTACTCTTCGGATTATGCGAGTCTTCAACCTGATCCTCAGACAACACTTGACCATAGTGCCTTCAGAATGCGAAATGGCTTTGGGGCTCCTGAATCATATGCTTGATCCGGATGCCGCAGCTCCATGGAAGCGTGCCATGTGCATGGAGGTCTTCCGGAATGTCTACTCAGACCCCAATCTCATCATCCAGATCTATGCTCAGTACGATGCCCACGAAGGCAAGAAGTCGATAATTCGAGACAACCTCGCCGTCTTCGTCCGCCTCTCAACCGAGAAGCCCACCGTCATCGGTCTCGGTCAGCATTCCACCGCTCCGGTAAATGCACCTCCTGAAGACGACGTCTTGCCTGACGCCCAGGTCGCCCTCGAAGCTGGGGCGGTTGGCATCATTGGCGGAGCACCGAGCACGTCGAGCGTTCCCGGAATCAGCACCCAGTGGAGCACCATGCGGATCCCATGCATGGATCATCTGGACAAACAGGAACCCCCAGCTTTGCCTGAGACCTACATATACAGCTTGGTCTTGAGCTGCATCAACAACTTCTCTGAAAGTCTCGCCAAGTTCATTCTTCCCTTGACTGTGCACAAGGAAGGCCGCAAGAAGAAAGCAAAGGGCGATGTAGCCTCGAATCAGGAACCTCCTAGTACGCCTATCGAGGAGAAGCCCAAAAGCAGGATGGCTAGATCACAGTCGTTCAGGCGACGGACAGTTCCCGTCAATCCATTGGATTTGAAGAACAACCCTGCCGAGGAAGCTATCAAGATGACTGCAGAGGCCATAAACGACTGTTGGCCAGCCGTTCTTGCTACTTGCTCGACTTTCCTCAACGCTGCCCTGGATAACGAATACTACCACGATCTGGTTCGTTCAATTCAAAAGTTCACCCAGATTGCCGGCCTGCTGCGTCTCTCCACCCCTCGAGATGCATTCCTCACAACCCTCGGGAAAGCGGCTGTGCCACCGACCGTCTTCACTGCGACCGTCTCGAACCCCAAGGCTTCAGGCGCCGAAACGCCAACAATGTACAACAACAAAGGAGGGTTGCTGAGCGTCGATAGTCTTGTCAGCCAGGGATCTGATAAGAACAGGCGAACATCAATCGAGTCGGGACCACCGACTCTCAGCACGCGGAATCTTCTATGTCTGAGAGCACTTTTGAACTTGGCCATCGCGCTTGGGCCAACCTTAGAGTCAGCGTGGTCAATCGTTTTCGAGACTCTGCAGCAGGCCGATATGATCATGGCGGCAGCCAACTCCACGAGTAGTGGCCGGGATCGCAGAGGAAACCGCTATGATGGGGGCGCCATTGCCCAAATAATGGGCCCAGAAGTCGGAGCTGTTCAAGCTGCAGCCTCACGGCTGTTTGAGAGCACCGTGGATTTCCCCAACGAATCCTTTGTTCAAGTACTGACATCTCTCTGCACACTGCTCGAAGGCAAGCCCAGTCGTGCGAGCGCCAGCCAAGGGCCCCCAACGCCGAACCCCCAGGAGCGCAAGCCGAGCAACTTTGGACTCAACATCAAGACCGAGCTGCACGTTCAAGATTATGTCTTCTCATTAAGAAAACTTGGTGACCTCGGCACACTCAATGCTAACCGGCTCATCAGCTTCGACCCAGACGTCAGTGGCTGGTCGTTGCTGATCAAGGCGCTCGTGTCTGTTGCGAGCAATCCCAATATCACGAGCTCTGTACGTCTTCTCGCAGCAGATGTGCTCAGCGGTCTGGTTCAGGATGTTGCCAAGGAGACACAGGCGGAAGATCAGCCGCTCAAGAACGAGATTCACGCTAGGGTTCTTTCGGCGCTCCAGCTTGTGATCGACTCTCTTTACGAGGGTGCCAACGACCCTGAAGATGAGCTTGATGAGACCGACATCGAGGTCCATGTTGTCGTTCTCGACGCCCTCAAGAGCATCCTGGAACAGTGCGGTGACTCTCTTCAAGTCGGCTGGAATCTTGTTTTCTTGCTTACACGGAGCGTGTTCATCGGCTTTGGTACCAAGATACAGCACGGAGATAGTGCAGAAGCTACCAGCGTCCCAAGGTCATCTGAGATGATTGCAACGAATCTGGGAAGACTCGCCTTTAGCTCTGTGCAGCTCGTCTGCTCCGACTTCCTGACATCAATTCCCGACGATGCCATTTTCTTGCTCTTGGACCTGCTTTACTTCTTCTGCGACCAAGGCGAGGACCTGAACATTTCCTTGACTGTAATATCACCCCATCCAAATCCAACGAGAGTGCGCTGACTTTTCCACTAGACAATAACTTATTTCTGGAACGTTTCGGATTATCTCCATGGCCGTACAGACACGGCGGCGATGGAAGAGCTTGCAACCAAATCCATCGATGTCGCCAATCCGGAAGAACGGATCCAAGAAGGCGTAAAAACGCAGTCCATTCCGGCAATGTGGCTGCATCTGCTCGAGCGCATTGCCACCATTGCACATGACCGCAGAGCCGAAGTCAGAAATGGAACCCTGCATACCCTTCTCCGAATTTTCGACAACTATGGAGACCAACTATCACCTGCATCCTGGAATCTTTGCCTGCGGGTGATTATGTTCCGCCTCTTAGCCTTCGATATCAAGCAACACCAGGCCTTCCGCTCGACCAGCGCAGATCCCGAGGAGGCACACGCATGGGTTGAAACCAGTCACATTATCCTCAACGGTCTTGTCAAGCTGTTCAGCGCCTATCCGGAGAGCATCCTTGGCGCGCCTCGGTTCTCATCACTTTGGGAATCCTTGTTGGATTACTTTCGACAGTACCTGGCTTGTGGGTCACAAGCTGTCAACGCAGTCACGTACGATGCTATTTCAGGCCTCCTGGGAAAGCTCGAGTCCGTCAAAGCCATTGACGAAGGCGCGATCCAGAAGGCGTCCGGAATCTGGCTTGAAGCGTCGCCCAGTAGTCACGAAGAGTACCCTTCAAAGGCTGGCAATCATGAAGCTTACCTAGCCTACGTGCGCTGCTTCCGAGAGTTTTACCGCCTCATCGGCGAGGAGATGGACTCTGGTGTCCTTTCTAAGGTTGCCTCAAACCTCCAGAGCTGTATTGTCACCGAAGAGAGCACGGCCTACACGTCAGATAGGGATCTCTTGACTCCGTTGCAGAAAGAGGTTCTCCAGGGCATCAAAATCATCAAAACAAACTTTGAAGGGGCTCCGACAATCATTGTGAAGCTTCTGGCCGACTTTGCTGCTCTGCCTTTTGGGAGACCTCCGCCAATTGGAACACGGGATGGCAACACTTTCGTTGCCATCAGCAAGGCGTCAATGGATCTTATGCAACAACTCGTAACGGACCACATCAACTCTACTGAGCTTTATGCCCACGGCGCCCTGCTTGCTTCTCTACAAAGTCTTGTAGTTCCAATCCGCCTCAAATACGAGTGGAAGATCCAAGGCAAAGCTCCAAGCATATGGCAGAAAGCTACAACGACATCGCTGAATATCTTGGGTCCAATCCTTGCCAACGCACAGAGTTTGTCTATCAACCATGGACAGATGATTCCCATCTGGCAGGAGATTGCTGCCATCGCAAACGGTATCGCTCAGGCAGACCCCTCTGCAGCACCTTCTCCCACTGTCATCCTGGAGGACGAATCCTTCGACATCAAATCGCTGACATCCCTTCGTGATATCATCACACCCGGCCTCGGCGCTTCTTACATACCCGACTCCACCCGCCGCGCCTACACTTCGACCCTCTTCCACAACTCCCTAATCCATCCTCCATCCGTTGAGGAGATACCAACCGACTTCTCCTCCTCGCCACCCCTCACCTCTCTCTACACCATCCGCCACGGCCGTACTCGCGACCCGCCGCCCACGCCTCGCGCACGAATGTCCTACTTCTGCCTGCGTGAGCTCCTCTCTCTGGTCCACCGCAGCCCAGCGGCGTGCTCCGAGGAAGAGCGCAGCGAGCGTATCGCCCTGGCCCGCGCCGCGGCCCCCTTCCTCATCCTACGCGCCGCGCTACCCATCAAATCGTACATCGCCGACCAGCCATTGCGAGGCCGCATGCCGCAACCGCAAAGCCAACGCGAGGAGCTGTTGTTTGCACTACGTGAGCTACAGCAGCTCGAGTGCGAGCCTGACGCCATTCCTGCAAATGACGGTGTCGAGGGCGCGGAGGAGAGGAGGCACCTGCAGAGGTTGTATCCGCTTGTGGTGAAGGCGGTGGGAGTGGCAGGACGGGCGACATCCGGGTGTGATGATAGTGGGGAGGTTGTGGAAGCGCTGGAACGGGTTTTGGACGGAGTAGGCGTTGGATTGTTTGGGGCTTGTTGAGAGGGACAGTGGTCGTGATCTTTTTGGTGGGTGGAAAGCTGGAACACGAGAGAAAAGAGCGTGTGAAGAAAGGGTGTAAGTTAGAGAGGATTGTAAGGGAGCTGACATTTATATGGTAATTATGAGTAAACCAGAAGAGAATATCATGGTTCGTGAGATGGAGAAGATCGCAAAGCGTATCCACATGCATCTCGAGGATGTTGATTCAGGGATGGATGTCGATGAGTCATGTCTCATCCGGCTTCACATCTTGTAGGTCATTTTTTATGTTCTTTTGCCGTCGAATCGTCTTGAAAAGTCGAGGGTGATGTCGTATGAACGGCTATGGGCTTGGTCTTTGAGCACCGCAACAAAAAGCTAATCATAAATGTAGACTTCAAGCTTCCACGATAGTTGAGTGCAATGCCTTGCATGAAAACGGCTGTCACTCTTACGAGTCGACTCTGTTAGCCTCCTCTCCATTACCCATCCCCACAGGCTCACGGTACGTATGGTCATGTCTTGCAGTCCCCGCACACCTGTTTGCACGACAGTAAATCCCAGCATCCAGGGTATCATATCAACGCCAATGCTTTCACCACCCAAACCGATTGCCAAACCAGCGCAAATGCCCCTCACAAGCCATCTTCATCCTCTCCCCTGCTCTCCACTCCACCAGCCTGCGTATCATCGCCAGCCCCGTCTCCCTCTTCTCCGATAATCTGCTGCTGCAGCACGATGCTGTACACGCTAGCCTTAAGCAACGTAAAGACCAAGCTTGTCTTACGCTCGAGGCCGCGCAGCGCATCGAGTATCTCAGCCGAGGGCGTGGCCGAGAGGGTGTTAAGGAGGTTTGCGAGCTGTGCAGTCTCACTGGTTAGTGACAAACAGGGCAGTGGAAAAGGAAGTGAATAAGCAGTTGAACGAAGCGGGTAGGCGAGGTGGAAGTGCACAAAGAAAGATGGCAAAATTAAGGTAGAAATTAAAGGGACGCACATCACCTAGGTTTCCCGCCAACCTCGCGTACTCATCTAAAACCTCCTGCTCCAACGGCGTCAGCGTCTCCGGTCCGGGCGACGTGCTGCCACCTTGCGAGGTAGTGCTGGCCGAAAAATCGGGCGTAGCCATTGTTTCCAGCTCCTTGCTTCCTTGTATCCAATTTTCTCTCCGTTGCTCGACAAAGTGCACTCCAGTCCTTCTCCAGCCAAGCCCGTGGCGCACAGTAGGAGATCAGCCCAGTCTGCCTTGCGCGCACAACTGTTGCTATCGTGGCCTCTCTTCGCGTCGCGTTCGTGTGTCCCTTCTCCCGCTTGTCTGTCCGTCGGTGCCCGTATGCCGTGGAGACTGGATGGATGGAAAAGTTCCGGACCGGTGACGATTGCGTGCTGGGTTATGAGCGCGGAGGCAAGGGTGGGAAGTCGAAGTAAGCCGAAATAGGATGGTGCTATCGCCGTCGTTGGGCACGGAAGCGCGTGTTACGGCAAAAGAGCAAGAGCGCGACAGCGCCAATTGCTTTTGGCACGAAAGTGTCGTAGCACGGCTGGCGGGTCAAATGGAAGACGCGCGTGTCGTCGTTAAGCGAATGACGTCGAATTGGGTTACCGAAGGTCGAGCTTATTTCACTCCGGCGCGGGGACCAAGCTGTTGCAACTCAAATATCTGGAACACTGGATCTACACCTTCCCACGCCTGCCCGCCTTCGCGCGCTCCATCACATCGCGCATCCGCCCTATCTACAGCTTCGCTGCACCTCCACCATCAACCAACGAACGCGCCATGGCCACGCCGCCGGACACCACCACCGCCGCAGCAGCGCCAACCACTACTACTAAGGACAGTCCCTCGTACGCGCTTCTCTCGCGTGCCCCCCACTCTCCGAGTCTACACCGACCGCGTGCAAAGGAAACCGCTCCTCCTCCGCCCTACTTCGCCCGATCCCACCAACGCGCGCGGCCAGGGACAAGCCGCGCACCAGCGCCTCGCCGCGCAGCGCCGCTATAAGTCATCTACTAGTAAGCCCGCGCCTTTACCCGCACGGCAGAAGCGCGCGCTAGGGCTGTACGAGATACCAAAGATACAGCGGCGGTACGAGGTTTTCGAGGGGCTACATCGGATGTGGATCGGCTATGTACGGGAGGTGTTAGGGCTGGAGGAGGATGGAGGCGACTACGTTACGCCCGCCGCCGTGGGGCCGAAGTTGGCGAGTGCGGATTTCCATGGGGCCGAGGTAGAGGTGGTAAGATGTCGATGTGTGGGAAGGGTAGGATTGAGAGGCATTGTGGTTAAGGATACGAAGTTTACGTTTGAGATAATACCGAGGGGGGATAAGGTAAAGAGTAAGTCTTCTTTGCTTTTACGCGGGTGAGAGCAGCTTTACTGAGTTAAGGCGAGATCTTACTTGAAGCAGTAATTCCGAAAGAGCACACGATTTTCCGCTTAGAGATGTCACTTGCATCCCGGGATGATGCTGCTGAGAAACTAAGAAATCTGGTGTTTGAGCTACATGGCTCGCAGTTCGAGAATAGGGCGCCCGATCGCGCGAACAAGAAGTTTAAGCAGCACGCTATGGCCGATCTCTGAGTATGGCCGGCTACACCTCGCAATGAACGAGCGAAACAACTACACACGGAGGGGTAACTGGAGGAAAATTGGTCTTGAAACTAACGGCGTCATCGCTACAGATGACAGAAGGATACATTCAGACTCCCGACCAGGCATTGCTCGTTTTACTTACACACTTCAACCGGCACACTCTTCAATCGTCTGAGGGCCGGAGCAAGCTGGTAGTGGTGGTGCGTAGTGACGTTGCGGCTCGATAACGATAGCAAAACCACACCAAGCACCGCCCTCCTACCCCGCCATTTTCAGCCCTGCGTTGCCTGGCCCTACCTTCCCTACTGGGATAAGTGGCCCACAGAGAGTTGGGGAATTAGCGCCACCCACATGCACGCGCAGGAAGAACTCAGCTCCTTCGTACCACTTGCCTAGATGAGCGACAATGAAACTCGCCTGTTGAAAGTTGCATTCAATGCCCCAGTCAATCATCATAGAGAAAAGACCAGGTAGCGTAGGCTAAGTGAAAAAGGAAAATGATCATTTCGACAAGCTAATCTTGCCTTCTACAAGGATGATAAAACTTCTCGCTTGCCCGTCGATTTATCTCAGTTATGCTCAACCACATCACATGCCCCGCTAAGACGTAGGGAACGAAAAAAGATTGTGTAACATCCACTTTTTCTTTTGCCTAGAAGAATATGCCCTTTTCTGCATTGCACCTCTTCTTTCTTGCTCCACATGCATGCATGCAACGCTTCTGACTTGAGCTTCTTCACTGCTGCTGTTGCCGCTTCCGCCCCGCCTCATTCTTCTTGATCAAAGGAACAATCAAAACAATCAAAAACCCAGTTCCTTCATTCACCCACTTCCATACGTCTCAAATGAAACTTCAAAAGGCCTACTACGGATGATCCATCGCAAGTAGAGTGACGTACTTTCTAGAGATCCCTTCTTTCCGCCCCTCCTCCCTCCTCCACTTGAAACTCTGTACAGACATTTCCGTCTGCGGCTGAATGCTTGAACAAGAAAACACGAAAAACACAAGCTTAGTTTCCCCCCAAAATAAAACTTTGCTGCCGAACTCCCTAGCCCCCGATGATGTAGATGAAGATGAGAGAGAGAAAGAGCGCGTGCGAACGTGATACTCGCGCGCAGAAACAGGCGTAAGAGAGAGTGAGAGGAAAAGTGAAAACGGACATAAAAACCACATCATCGTCTAATCCGGCTCCAAGACGGATGAGAAGAGAAAGAGGAAGCGTGCAGAGAAAGAATCCCAATCATCCCATCAATCCATGCCATTCCCGTTTCCTCGCCCCACATTTTCAGCCTCGGAAACCCCTTGACCCACAATCACTATCTCGATTCTTGCGTCGCTGCCGGGCTCATGTCGTGACCGCCGCTGTATTCGTCACCCTCATGATGTAATGTGACGCTGTTGAACTCCTCGAATGGATCGACCGCCTTCTCCGATCCAGGCGTTGCCAGACCAGAATCCAGCGGCACGCCCTTGACCTTGGCCGCGCCGATGTCTACACTCTGGCTCTCCTTGACGTTCCGGAAGTTGATCGTGTCGATTCCACGGCCCTGGTTGGGGATCATCGGAGGCTTCATGTGCCTCAGCAGGGCCCACTGCGTTGTCCTGAAGAAGGGGTGCGCCTTGACGTCCGACGCGCCAGCGCGCGAGCCGAGACGGCGCATTTCGTCCTTGATGAGCAGTTTGCGGATGAGCGATTTGCAGAGGCTGTAATGTCGATCAGTATGACAGACCCCACAGGGGAAAGCACGCAAGCTTACTTTGAGATTTGCGGTGCGCCGTTGCCCTCGGGGAACGGCACATCATCACGCAGAATGTTAGCGAAGGTTGCATTCCGGTTCTTGCCCTTGAAAGGCGTCGTGCCGTAAAGCATCTCGTAGACCAGGATCCCCAGCGTCCACCAGTCAACTGCACTGGTATGACCGCAGCCCTTGATGACCTCTGGGGCGATGTACTCCTCGGTACCAACGAACGAGTTTGTCCGGAAGTTGGCAATGCAGGATTTGGTGTCAATGGCAGGTAGCGAACCGGATGACGAGCCCTTGTTGTTGCCAAGGATCATGGTCGGCCTTCCACCGGGGTCCGACTGCTTGGAAAGATCAAAGTCTGACAACATGATGTGTCCTGACTGGTGCAACAGAATGTCTGCCAACGTCAGAACAAGCGATTAGTAAGAGGGCGGGTTCACTCACTCTCTGGCTTCAAATCGCGGTAGATGAAGCCCATGAGATGCAAGTACTCCAGCGCGGCAGTAACCTCGGCGGCATAGAACCTCGCAGCATCCTCGTCGACACACTTGTTGGGACGGGTTTGAAGTGCTGTGAGCCAGTCAGTAAGCTGCGCAGACGGCGTGCCCGGTCGACGTACCTCGGAAGAACTCGCCACCGCTGCAGTATTCCATGCAGAGGTAGAGATGGTCCTCGGACTGGAAGGAGTGGTAGAGCGTGACAATGAACGGGTGGTTGCTGGTAGCCAGGATCTCCTGCTCGGCCAGAGCGCGCTTGATCTTATTCCGCTTGATCATCTCCTTCTTGCTCAAGACTGCATCACGTCAGCAACGGCGCTCGAGCGGCGGAACGCGCGCACATACCCTTCATGGCGTACAGCCTGCCCGACTTCTTCTCGCGAACCAGATAGACCTTTCCGACATCACCCTTGCCGATCAACTTGATCTTGTCGAAGCTGCCGGGGCCGACCTCGACGTTTCGCACCTTGATCGAATTGGAGCTGTACGTTCTCCTGAAGGCCAAGTTGTTGCGGATCTGGCCGGGGGAGGGCAGGCTGCCAGCGGCGCCATCGCCAGCTGGGATGGCGAGGTGGCTGCTGTCGGGCGTCTCGACCATGCTCAGGGTCGACGTGTTGCCGTGCTGGACCAACGGCTCCTTGCCCAGCTCGGCGGTCTGGGGGCGGTCGCCGTGGGAGCCGTTGGTGAAGAGGCCCTGGGCGTTCGGGGCGGAGGCGACGCGGCGCAGCTTGCGGGCGAGCTCTTCCTTGCCGGCAGTGGTGGCCTTGTCGCTGGGGCCGTCGACGTCCTCGACCTTGGTGGTGGGCATGGGAGGAGTGTCGGGCGGCGAGGGGGGCACGCTGCCCTCGTTGTGGTGGCGGAGCGCGGGCGGACCCTGGTGCTGGAAGTAGGGGTTCGCCTGGGCGGTGGGGGACATGCCCTCGTCGAGAGGGTTGCCTTCGCTGGCGACGGTGGTGCTGCGGTTGCGGTTCAGGTGCGGGATGAAGCGCGACTGGCGGAAGGTTGATTTGCCGTCGCGCTCCTTGGTCGAGCCTCCATCGCCGCTGTGCTTGGCGCCGTCGAGACTGTCCTTGCTGCCGCCAGTGTTGATGCGGAAGAAGTTCTTGATCTTCTGCGAGACCTGGCTGTTGGAGCCATTGACCTGCTTGTTGGTGGAGATGGGCATGCCGGTGAAGGCGCGCTTCGAGTCTTGGGGGACGGTCGAGTGGCCGGACGAGCTGAAGAGCTGCGTCATGGCTGGGGCAGCGGCGCGGGGGCCGGGGCAGGCTGGGTGGGAGAGGGGAGCAATGCGCGGGTGGTGGTTAGGATTGGAGAAGGAGTCAGTCAATGGGCCGGCGGAGCGAGCCAGCTCACTGAGCCATGTCTCGCGGGGGGCGCGGGCTCAGGATCGGCGCAGTGGTGTGTTTGGGGCGGTGGCCGGGGCGCTGGAGAGGCAACGGCGCGCCGCGCGAGATTGCTGGCGTGCGAGCGGTGGTGGAGGTCGCGGCGAGCAACGGTGGAATGCGGTCGGCAGGTACTTGATCGGCCAGCGAGGTGGGGATGAGAGGGCGAGCTTGGCACTCGGCTGGACTGGCCATCGTACTCCTGCCTGCTCAGCCTCGCGCCGAACGGACCCCGTTTCGCCGCAACACGCCGACTCAACCACGTCGTCATCGCGCCGTCTGACAAACAAGCGCCGAGTCTGACCTGCGCCCATCGTCATAGCAGCGGCTGCCATCAGCGTGCTGCTGCGCTGCGCTGCGGACGGGGCGCGCCGAGGGCAGCGTAGCATCTCCCGTAATCAGGGCCGGGGGCAACGACGGGCTGAGGCCACCCCGGGCCCCCGGCCCTGCGAGATACTGATGCGCGACAACATTGCACAGGCCGTCGCGCGCGCGAGCGCAGCAATAGTGCTCCCGTTGCGGAGGAGCCCTCTGGTGCGGCTGCGCCTCGCCTCGCCTCGCGCCGAAGGGGGAAGGGCAGTCAAGCCGCGCACGCCATCCGCACAGCCTATCTCTCTCCTGAGCACCGCAAAGCCGGCATTACCAAGCAGCCGCCGGGCACGACGCGACGACGCGTCACTCCCGTGTCCCGGCCGACCAGAAGGAGCCCGCGCCCTATTGATTAACTTCAGAAACACTCCACCACGCCGCAAGGCACGAAACTTGCGCCGGGACACTCCCCGTCCGGCCAAGACATGTCCGCTGCGCCGCCCTGCCAAGGCACGAGCGTCAACCCGCATTCGCTGTTGCCGACCTATCAATGGCACCCGCCGCGGTAGCTTTGAAATCAAAAAAAAAAAAAAATAATAATCCGCGCTGCCGCCGCCTCCGGGGAAGGCGGACGCAACCGGGCGGGGGCATGCAGTTCAACTGCACGAAACCCCTGCTCCTAGACCGGGGTGACACTCAACTGCACACATCTAATAACCGTCCCTGAGCCCTCTCTCCCTCCAGAAGCCAAATCCGATCAGGCCGTTCCGCGACGCCGCCTTCCGCGTCGGATGACTCTTGCACCCCGACCCCGTGCGCACGTGTAACAGAGTACCATCACCAGACAATTCTGCGCAAAGGCCAGCCACAGCGCCCGTACGTGCGGTACACGCGGATGTCCGGTATTGAACACCACTAGGTACCTACTTTCTGCTGCTCACCCTTCCCCCATGCCCGCCCAGCTTGTGGCTGTGTGGCTTTTGATTTTTTTTTCTGGCTTCCCCCTTGCGCATGCATATCTTGGACACGCCGAGCCGCTAGCAAAGTAGTAGGTAGCTAGTTAGCCAACCAGCCAGCCAGCCATCACTATTCTCAACATCCACACCCACAGAGAGAGAGAAGTCAAGCTGCTGCATTTCCCCTCTCTCGTTCATTGTCGCCCCCCTCCTTTTCCTTACATGTCAGGGAAGTACTGCGTGCCTGTATGGAACACGTGCCCGTACAGACGGCGGCTTCCCCGAAGGACAGCAGATTCTGAGCAACGCTCCGGGTAATATATTCCTCCTTTGATGCGCGATTGGCCGGACTGCAAGCATTAGACTACGTGACCCCACTGCATCAGCCACTCTTCGTGCCCTATACTACCGTGTACCAATATATAGCAACAACACGAGAGTGCCACCGCCGCCGGGGAAGGATCCTGAAGGCACAGGCCATCCAGAGAAGCCCCCGAAGCGAAATGATATGTTCACCACGTTCGGTTCGCTTACACGGTATAGTGCCAGCATGATCGGGCTGTTGAGTTTTCCTTCGAACCGTGTGCTATCGCATGCTGGAATCCATACACGATGCTTTACAAGTCGTGCTACTGTTTTGCAACACTAAATGAACCGACCTTATACCCCTGGCCCGCTTCCCGCTTCGGCTCCCCATGGTCTCCATCATCAACCCTATGCGAATGTAAGCTATAACGCATGCACTTTCTTCTACACATTAATATCAGATCCCATTGGCTTGTCGCCTTTTCGCCCGAGCCCAGCATAGACCGGTGCCGGGACAAACATCCACCCCCGTCACTCACCATTCTACGGAAAGCTGCGGAATGACGTAGCCAAAACGAAAGCCTCACCGCCGAAGTGGTCAAGCATGAAAAATAATAATGCTTACCCACGCGGCTTCTCCACGGTTGCACAACATTATGTTACTGTATAAAAAAAGTCATTGCATTCGCTTAATATTCATGCTATCCCTATATGCTTGCAACCATTGCTTCCGCAAAACTTTCGTGGGGTCTAATAACCTGATTTCTCTACCCATATGGAAGGAAAAGAAGTACCGAATCGCCGATAGAAAAGCTGCGGATCTTAAAGGCAACAAGAACCATGCTCGAAGGGTACCCTCAATAAAACTTTGAGGTCAGAGAAAAAAGGAAAAAAAAAAAAAGTATGCATCCTGCACCTTCTGCAGGCCCTTCGATAAAGGCAAAGCCGCTACTTCACATCGCAATTGCAACAGCGACAACAGAGTGCACTCGGTTGTGCTTAGCACGCCGACATGCAAAGCGGTGAATTTGACGCCCTTGGTTCTGCAGCAGCAGATTGGAGCAGGCGGGTGCTAACATCCACCACCAAAGGCAGCACGCGCCCCATTAGTGCGGTTTGATCGAGTGACTAAGCACGAGTGAAGAGGCAAAAACAGTCAAAAGAAACCCTGAGCTGATCAAGGAGGTATGGGGAGCCGAGAAAGGTAATAAATCGGGAAAGCAATCCGTCACGACATGGTCCGAGCCATGCTCGCAGCCGATGAATGTGCGGCTATGAATTTCGTGGATGAGAAATGCTTTCTGGAGTGATAGGCTCTTGTCGACATGCCATTCGAGCCAGATGCTGATCGTTGTGATATCGAGGGTTGCTCACGGTGGAAGCGGGTTCTGCGCCCGGTAGCGGTCGACCTCCCGTTGTTGCTCGTTCCTGATGTCCTCAAACCGTTTCTTCCACATCTCCTTCCAGTTCTTCTTCTCTTCCCGTGACATCTTTGCCGGGTCGTCCACCTCATCGTTCCCGGTCTTCTTGCTCTTCCTCCCTTTCTTGCCCTTTCCGGCGCCCGTGGCATTGCCGGTGACTTCCTCGAACTTGTTCTTGACCGCTGTCTTTGACAGTTTCTTCGGGGAGCCGGTTGACATTGAAGGAGAGTCTGTGAACGCTGAAGCTTTGGAAGGAGAAACACGCGCGTTCGTCGTCTCGGATGTCTGAGGGTTTCCAGCTTCGTCCTCGTCGTCCCCGGCACCGTCGTAAGAGGTGCGGCTGTGCCGTGCCTGTTCGCGCTGGTCACCTAGACAGTTCAGGTTGAAGCTACGGTTGAGCTTCTGCTGACCCTGGCCCGGCACGGACTGACCGGAAAAGACCCTAGCGAGCTTGGAAGGAGACTGATTGGAACGATCACCGGCCCTCATTTCATCCCTCTCATTTCCTGAGCGGTGAAGCATAGGTGTCTGCTGCGTTTTCATCATGACATCGATCTTCTCAGTGATGGTCTTGTCCGTCTCGGCGCTGACGGTTCTGTAAGGGGTTGCGACACTTGTAGGTCCGATGCTCATGCTGGACGAAATGCTCTTGTTGGTCTCCGAGGACTCAAAGCGAGCAGCAACAGGCCGAGTGTCTGGAGCTGATGTTGCAGCCTTCAGGGTTGCGTTAGAGGCCTTGTGCATCGGCGTGGCGGATAGCTGGATGTAGCCCATTGAAGGCGCTATACTGTCTTCGCGACGGCAGGTGATGGACTCGGGGTGTAAGAAGCTGCTCTGACGCTGCTCGCTGTATAGCCGCTGTCGGGGTTGGCTCTGTTCTTCCGATACTGGGGAGGCGCTGCTTTCACTTGGCTGACGAGAGTTCGACTGCTTCGCTGAAAGCAATCCCTGTGCCCAGCCTTGCATGTAATCGACGTCCTCAGTCCCCTGAATAGGCTGCCCAGATAGACCAGCCGAGAACCCGAGTAAGAAAGTAACAGACTTGTTCCTAAAGTCCAGTTGTCCCATGGACGAGGGGGGAGGAGCAGGAATCCGGTTCGATTCAGCCCTCGACCATGCACGGCCAGCATAAGAAGAAACCTTCTCATCGCTATCCTGCCTGGAAGTGTTCTGTGGGACACGAAGTTGCGCATTCCGGGTAGAGTAGCCTTCAGATTGGCTCATGCCGAGAGCCGAGTCGTTCCTCGCCGACGCGCCATCAATGGGCGAGACTTGAGGAGCTCGGAGGAGATTATGACCCTCGTCAGGGCTTGTGAACACATTGGACCAAGCAAGCTGCGCCCTGTCGGGCGTAGCCTGCCGAGTCTGTATGCCTTTTCTGACATTGTAGCTGGTTGAGGAATGCTCGTGGGGATTGTTGGGGAAAAAGTCGGCCGTGTTGATGCTGGACGCACTTGGACGATGTTCAGAAGATTTGACCGAATGATCCGGGCTGATCTTGGTGGTGCTGTCGTTCTTCTTGTCATCTTTGGCGTTCGAGCAGAGCCAGGGGAAGTGAGCCGCGAAAGTCGCGTCGCGGTGCGGAGAAGCTATTGGGGAAGGTGACGGTGGTACGAACACAAGCGACGAATCTTCCTGGCTCGCTTCTGACTTCGTCTTTTTCTGGGGAGTGTATGCAGGGCTCGTGGGATCCAGTGCAGATTTTTTGCCCGTGATCTGCTGCCTAGATGTCTTGTTTGGATCCTTGATCTCCAATGCATGCGAGCGACGGGGAGCGTGAGCTGCTGACTTCGTCTCCTTCTCTTGCTTGTCCCTGTCCTCTTTGGGCACCTTATCGACGTTGTCCGCAGCAGGAGCGGCAGCCTCGTCATTCGGAGTGGCTGATGCGCCATCCAGGGAAGTAAAGCCCTGGAAAGGCACCATGTTGGGAAACATGTAGGGAGCTGGAAACTGGTTACCAGGAGCGAAGGGCATAAAGCCGGCAGGCACATTAGAGAACATGTAAGGATTCAAAGCGGGCTGCGGTCCGACTTGAGTGGCGACAAGACTTGGATGCTGCGGAAGTGAGGCTCTCTGATGCTCGAAAGAACCGGAACCTGAGGAGTCTCCGGATTCCAAGCGCTTGATGTCCTTTCGAATCCGGTCAGATTCGTTGATCATCTGCACTTTCTGTTCGACCATGTTCTGGCGATCCTCAGAGGTCAGGTTGCTCTCGCGGATCACCATCTCTCTTTCCAGATCCCTCTGCTCAATATGGATCTTGTCAAGCATTTTCCTCAGCTCAGCAATATCTGCTCTCGCGGTGTTGCTGCTGGCGTTGTTCGAAGCCGGCGTAGGTACAGTGAAAGACCTTGCTGGAGCCTGAGCAAACGCGAATTGGGGGCCCGGGAAGAAGAAAGGCACGAAGTTGGGATTGTATCCGTGGGTGTAAGCCGGAATAGTCATATTAACGGCAGTGTTGGAGCTGTTCGAGCGGCTCATCGGTTCGAAAGCGGGTGGAGGAACAGCGTCCGAGGCCCGGCGCAAATACGGCGGTTGCGAGGTGGCGCGTTGCATTGGGTTGCCACGAACACTGGCGAAACTCCATTCGCCCATCTTAGAGCCGTTGCCGATAGGATATTGCGGGCTTCCCAAGCCAGGCATATCGTGTGGCACAATGCGACCACCGGCAGTGACGCGGAGTCCAGGAGGCGACCCGTGTTCCTTTATGAGCTTCTGAACCTTGTCACGTTTGAGCGATGGGGTGGGTGAGGGCTTCTTAAGTCCGTTGATGTGAGTTGGGCCACCAGCGTTTACGTTTCCGGCATTCGGAGCGGTCAGAAGGGAGTGTGCCGTCGTTGAAGAAGATCTGCCGCCATCCAGACGGCCGCGAAAAGCTGGGACTGACGAAGAACCTCGAAGGCCCATGCTCGAATTCGAAGCGACAGGACGCAAGACATGCTCTGAAGATGCACACATTAGCTGTCCGCTGTCACTTGCGCTTCGAGACATGCGTGTGGGCGAGTCATCGGGCCCAAAGCCGAACTTCTCATCATAGCGGGCGTGGCGTGCCGCCTGACGCGGCGTCATGGACGGGAGTTGCATGCTTTAGAAAGGACGTCCAGAGGATGACTTAGGAGGGGCTTGTACAGGGCTGGACCTTGGGGTGGAGGCAATGGCAGCAGTGATAGAGAAATTGTGGCTTGGTTGATGATCTTCGGGTGAAAGAAGCACCATGACGAATAAGGTAATAGGTAGGATATGGCCCGTTCCCAGGTGCAGAGACGTGACTTACCTCTGACAGCCTCCTCATCCGTGAACTTGTCAATCGACACAGCCGACTCTGACACAGAGTCCCGCAGAGCTAGCAGCTCCGCGACCTTGGATCTGACTGACATGCCACCGCTGCTGTCCGCTCAGCAATGGTCTGGATGACGTCGGCCGCACTCAAGACGAAGGGTAACGGGAGACGCGGGCGGAAAGAGCTGAGTCGACCAAGCAGCGTAGTCACTGGCTTCCGACGCTGCAGAGAGTCAGCATACGTCCGGATCTCGAACAAGAAGAGACCACACACACAGGGCCCGGGATCCGAGGGTGTGGAGCGTATCAATCAACGGTAGCAAGTGGATCTCGTGGTGCAAACAAGAGAGCTGCGGTATCCAAGCGTGCAGCAAGCGTGCCGATAGTGGAATGAGAGACAGACAGCAAGCCGTGTTGGCGCGCGAAGCAAGAGAGTGATGGATGGAGAAAGTTGTGGATGGGTTTGAGCCGTAAGGGTGTGTCACGGATGACCGAGATGCGCCTTCTGGTTGTTTCGCGGCTGCGCATAGGAATGGGGGGAAGTCGTAAGCACAGCCGTCTTTGACAGAGAGGAGAAGGAAAGAGACATTGCCAAAAAAGATTTCGCCGCGCGGCATTGTTACTGCGAGGGTTGCGTCAGTGTTTCCCAGGTGGGAAGTCGAGACGCGGAAGTAGCGACCCGCGAAACAGCATCAGAAACGGCGACAAAAAGCTGGCGGACAGATTGCAGCGTGCGGCACACACTATGGTTAGGTCGAATTTGCCAGTCTATGCAAGAATGGATCATATTGGCTGCCGAGCACGCACAAAGTCGGGTTCATTGAGACGTGCAGGCTCATAGTGGGCAGCCGGAGCTTCTCGCATTCGCTTTCAGCGCTGCAACTCTGCAACTTGGGCACCTACCTAAGAAGCCAGCTCAGAACTCGCCTTTCAACTTTTGGTTGCCCTTGCCTGTTCTTGGCCTCCCAAAGGAACGAGCCGATCGCGGCACGATCCGGGGCTGCGAGATCAGATCTGTTGTTATTGCCATTTTGAGAACCACCGAACCTTGCAATCTTGCCACCTGGTCCTTGCACTCATATCTACTTTTAAGCTATGCAGTCTCACCTGAGGAAAATGCTGGGGTTAGAGCCTCCCTCCTGTTAACGCCATATCCCGTCTGCTACGTAGTAACGCCATCATGTCCAGCCCATCTGTTAATACCTGCTTTGAGCTTGCTTGCACTTGTACCTCTCACCCGCCACTTCATCGCTTCCTCACGGGTCTTGTCACGGTCGTCGGAGGCTCGAATGCATCGTCGTCGTCAGAGATCTCATCGTCACTCGGCGGCTTCTTCCGGGTACTCGTACCCCTTCCAGTCTGGCTTGGTAAGCTGTCGGCAGTCTGGGAGAAGTTCAGCTTGGTCTGCCGCGAAGCTGGCTTCGCTGGTGGCATCTTTTTGGCCGCAGGGCTGGCGGACGGCTGAGAGCGCGACGATGTGGCTGTGGGCTTGTTGGCTGCCGCCTTCTGCCGGGCGGTTGTCTTCTTGGGCGGCGCTGGCTTCGTGAACAAATCCTCTGCGTCCGATTCTTCATCCTCTTCATCGTCGTCATCATCAATCATAATGACGTCGTCGTCCTCTTCTTCTTCCGCTTCCTCCTGAACACGCTTCTTACTGCGGCTACTTCCGGTTGTAGACTTTGCAGGTGCCTTCTTTGTTGTTGCACGAGAAGCGGTAGTTGTTGTACGACCACCACGGCCACGTCCCCTACCACGCGTGGCTGTGGTCTTGGGTGGGACCGAGCTCGTCCTCGAGTCATCGTCGTCATCCACTTCATCACCATGGTCGATAGCTCCTGGCTGGTCGGCCCAGTCGCCATCAAGATCGCTGTCCCAGTTGGCGGGTTTGGGCTTTAGCTTCCGACTTGTCCTTGTCTTCTTTTGGCCTGCAGCGAACATCCCTTCAAGCTTGGAACGATACTCATCCATCGCAGTTGCAATATCATCTTCGTCCATCTCGTCAGTCCCAAGCAGATGTGACATCTGATCTGCAAGAGCTTCATTGACGAAAATCTCCATTGCTTTGTTGTCGTCCTTGTCGACAAACTGGCTGACGGCATCGCCAAAAGTGTTCGCTGGCAGTATAGTCAATGACTGAGCCGAGAGGAATTCACGCACAAGCTTCTCGATCTTAACATTATCGATGGTGATTTGAGCGAGAACCGATTCCTCTGGCATACTCAGTTCAGCTTTCTTTTGATTTCTCCTTGGAACCTTCTTGCGGTAGAACTGTACAACATCGTTGACGTTGGCAACCCGGTCGAGGAAACGGTTCGAGAAGCGCTGAGGATTTTCGCAGTCGAAGTTGCCCCCTTCAGGTGCAGTGTACTCTACCCGAAGGCGGACTAGCGGGAGAGGAGCTTCCAACAGTTCTTCGTCCTCGGATGGATCTTGCGCAGCCAGCCACTCCCTATTTGCCTGTTTGATGAGGTTCTCGACAATACCCATCAGGTGACGAGTGATCAGAGTACGGTTGTTATCCTTTCTCGCAACGTCCTTCAATGCTCTCTCTTCCGACAGAACGATCTCCTTCATGACGAAAGGCCGTACCGTCTTTAACCTGATTGGTACAACTTCAAACTTCTTATTTTCCTTGGTGTTGATGCTCAGGATCGCGATGTGCTTAGCTACCGCTTCTCCTGGCATCAGTGAAGTCGCAACCGAGGAACCGGGCTGCATGACGTGGAAGCCAGTGTCCATGTTCTTGGTTGGTTCAATTTTGCACTCGTGTTCGTGGCCCCACACGACAAGGTCTAGAAAGTCGGGAAGAAAGCTTTCCGGGAGGTAGCCGGTCTCAGTATACGCGTGGTGGTTTTGGTGAACGCTCATGAGGTTGAACCAGTCGTCTTGTTGCACCGAAGGTCGAAAGAATTTAACGTTGCCATCTCTGAAAGTTCGAAATAGGCGCTCATCACGAACGTTGCTCATGCCGTAAAGGGCGAGTTTCGTGTGGCCTTTCTGGAGTAGAACGGGCTTGATCTGGATATTATCGGACTCTGGCGTGCGTCCGTAATAATTGACCAGACCGGAAACTTGAAGCAGATCCATGGCCGAATAATGGCCTTCCTAGCAATGCGTTAGCGGAAGCGAAAGTTACAATAAACTAGCGTATACGTACTCCCGACGGATCATCGTGGTTGCCGTGGATCGAGAAGACAGGAATTGCGACATTGATGTCCGGATCCTCGTAATTGACGTGATTGAATGCTCTGTACTGCTGTTATGCTCTGGCACCTCCTAATAGATCTCAAAATCCTACTCACCCTTGAAAGTTCTCACTTGCATCGCTCAGCATCTCGAGCTGGCACGGCTTGTCCCCGAAGCAGCTCATCCGCAGGCTGCGCATGACATGATACATGCTCTTCCGGCTCGGCTTATTGTCATGGAAAAGGTCGCCACCATGCAGGACCATGTCGACGTCGTGCTGCTTGGCCAGCATCATAACTTCGTGGAACGTCTTCCAGCTGTCGTCGCCGCGAATGGCATCGCACTCGTTGTACCCGACATGGCTGTCCGTCGCGATCAGGATGCGGATCGTATCTGGGTCATTGGGGTTGTTGAGGCCTGCAGGCGGTACGTCAGTGAGCCTCGTTCTCTTGTCGGACTTTTTGTGGTCTAGCTTGTTCTTGCTGAGAAGGAGTCTGAGAGAAGACTTGGGATTTTGCAGTGGAGGAAAGTAAAAGGAAGCAGTAGGGTCAAGCACGAACCTCGCCCCGAAGCAGGCATTGTTGCGGCGCCTCACGCGTTGTAGAAATGAGAAGCGTGGTGAAGCTGGTGCAGATGCCGGTCTATGCAGTGTTGGAGGCAGAAGTTTCCGCAAGAAAGAGGAAAGAAAACCATGAGAGAAATGCGTTGTCGATGCGGCTCGCAGCTGGCAGAATTTGCGCGCGGGTCAACCCTGTTCTGTCGCAGACGACGCGCTGACTCTCACGGAAGACGCGTTTGCTGCCTGGTGTAGCTCGGTGATCGGCGTCGCGGGCGGGCATGACATAGGTCGTGCACCGCCGCCGAGCCGCGGGCTTGGCTCTCGAGAGCCGCGCAGGCGTCGAACATTTCCCCAAGCTAACACGCCGCCGCATCCACCTCCGCAATCACTCACAAAAGTCGATCATGCTGCCAACACGGGCGCTATGCGCGCGCTCAGTCTGGAAGGGTATGTGCCGCCTCGTTCGCCCCTCTCGATGGCCATGTCTAACGTCTTCGTTTTTGCTTCCCAGGCCCTCACATCGTCCCGTAAGTTTGCCAAACATAATCAACCACCGAACCCCGATTGCCAGCTGCTTTCCTCCTTCCAATCGTCACTATTACCGCCTCATTCGCACGCCGAGACTGCAATGCCTGACCACGGAGGCAACAATACAGGCTCCCTATCGTCCGCGTCAAGCCCGGCGAGCGCGCGCCTCCAATCAAGACGCAGGCGCGCTCCGCCGTCATCCTACCCAACTTCGTCGGCCTCAAGTTCATGATCCACAACGGCAAGACTTACACCGATGTCACCATCACTGAAGACATGGTCGGCTACAAGCTCGGCGAGTTTGCATCGTGAGTAATCCTTTCTTTTTGGAAGCCGTTCGTGGCATGGGTGACTTCCTTCCTTTTGGGAACTGTTGATGGAGCAAAGTTCTGCGAGCTCATCTGTTGGACTATTGGATCGTTATGACGGGCGAGACTGAGGATAGACGAATGCTGACAGTTGAATCTTGCACAGGACGAGGAAGAAGTTCTCATACAAGCAGACCAAGAACAAATAAGAAAAAAGAAAAAGGCTTTCGAGATTCCCCTTAGGGCGTTACGCACATACCTTCCGGCTCCCTTCAACATCTGGGTGGCGTTTTATCATTCAATGCATGCAGACTCGCGCACAAGTACACCTATTATCTTGCCTGTACCATTGACGAATACCATCAAACCAGTGAAGGATTCTCTCTTACGAAGTGGCATAACTCCAGGCGCTCTTGTTTGCCTGGAATAATGATGATGACCGCCATGATGTCATCAATTTCGATGTCATGCTTCCCTTCTCTGAGCGCCATAAAACTCCGTCAACCATGCCATGTGCCCCATAACCCATTATGAATCATCCGTTCCCGAAACCTTCGATCCAGAAAGAAAACACTTGCATCTCGAAGAGCACAGGATACTCTTTCACCTGTAAAACTCGCCCCTTTTCACGTTAACCCCATACTCGCCCACCGCCATGCCCAAGTCCTCCATTGTCAGCACCGTCCGTCCCTGACTTCCACCCTGGCCACCGCCACCATAACCAGGCCTCTGCACCCCCAGATTCACGCCTTTCTGGCCTCCTTCTTTGCTACCAGCACCGCCGGCAGCCGCCGCGCCGGCAGCCGTGCCAGCGCCACCACCAGCACCGCCAGCGGCGCCCATCATGCCGAAGCCCGCGGCGCCGCCGAGACCGCCCATCGGATTGTTTGAGGTGGTGTTGGAGGAGCGAATGCGCGAGTACTGGTACGCGTCGGCGGCAATGTCGGCGATGAACTTCTGCGTCGCCAGTGCGAGCAGGCGCGCCAGGTGCGGCGGCGTCTGCGGTGGCGGGGGGAGACCCGCCAGTGTGAGATAGTAGTTCGTGACTGCGTCGGGAATCTGCGGCGAAGGCGGAATGGAAGAGAGCGTCGCGTTAGCCGTGGCGGTGTTATTACCGTGTTGCGGAATTTGTTGCAGATGCTATCGCGGAGCAAAAAGACGTAACATCATTGCACTTCTAGGCATTTTCCCCCCGAGCCTGATAAAAGGGGGAGGTGGGTTCCTGTGGGGGTGATGGGGGAGACTGTGGGGAGGATGCACTTACGATAGGCGCATAGTCGTCCATCTTGCTCAGGAACTCGCGCAGGCTGGCATCCTTCTTGGTCGGGATGCGCAGCTCGCTCGCAGGCGGCGCGCCCGCGATCACGTTGGGATCCTGGCCGGGCGCAAGACCAGCACTGCCCGACGCGCCGGGCGCGGATGCGTTGTTGCTGTTGTTGTTGTGGCCGTCCATGTCGGTGGTGCCGTCGAGGTTCATAGCATCAGGTTGGTTGGGGTCGGTCGAAGCGATTTCGGTGCTGATGGAGGCGTCCAGCTCCTCCTGCTTGACCTCGGGGTTGGTGTTGGCCAGGGTGCTTGATTCGCCAGGTTGCGCGGCGGCAGCTGGATGGTCGGAAGACATCGTCGCACGGGCGCGTGATTCGTTGGGATTCGGAAGGGGCGTGGGTTACGGCGAGGGCACCTGACGTGCGTGGGGGTGCTGGCGAGGGTGTCACCGTGGTGCTGCAGGAATGGTGTGTCGCGAATGTCCTGCAGTATCTAATCGTCAAGCCAAGCCCGTGCGGAGACACCCGCTCCCGCTGACGTTGATTGCCTAGGGGCACCCGTCCAATCACAGCACGGGAATGCTCCCACAAGTGCCTTCACAATTCCAGACGGGTCGCGTGTATCGAAACAAAGGAGTAATAATCCATCCGCAAACTAATGGATGCTAAGCTCAAAGAGCTTTGGCATCTTCCTCCCTTCCCCAGTGCGCAGCTAGCCATTACTACAGTACGAGATCGCTACCTAATCTATTCATATTTCGGGTATCATACTGTCGTTGTCTTGCAAGCTGCCCGACCGGATCATTGTCTTAGTTCGTGCCCATACCCTACCAGTGAAAATGGAAATCCGTAGACTTTCCCTCCAATCGTCAAATGAACGTACGTACCATTAAAGCCCACCGCGACAATGCCATCGTCCTCATTTCGGAGCCGCTCTACACAAGGGAAAAGTAAGGAAACCATTGCACTCGCTGACACTAAAACCCAACGCCGTCTTCACCACCCTCTCGGCTCCTAGACGTTACTGGGTCCGTCAGTCGTCCGGAGCGAAGGGTCGATCGCCGGATGACTTTGTGGGCCAGGGTAGCCCATCTGGGAGAAGCCATCTCCGGCACCAGGCCATCTGCCAGCTGCCAACACAGTCGCTGCATCCATCTGCGCACGCTGTTCTCTCATTTTGTTCTCTTGCTCCTCCCTTCGCTGCTTCGCCTGGGCCTCTTGCTTCGCTGCTTGGGCAGGAGCCCTGGTCTTCAAGTCACCTGTAACGCCTTGCAAATACACAGGCACTTCGACTCCGCTCTTCAAAAAGAAGAGCTTCAAATTCCTTGCTTTGTCTTTCAGCTGCACCTGATTGCGATCTTTGAGGATCTCCGATATAGTTCCTCCAGGGCCGTAGAGAGCGAGGATCTGGCTCCAGTGAGGACCTTTGACGCGGTCAAGACCATCCATGAGCGCCCGCTCTTCCTCGATACTCCAAGGTCGCCGCTGATTCGCCGCTCCTGGCTTCCGCGAGTTGGGCGGTGCGCGGACAGTCGACGCCGAACGCGCCCGATCGTACAGGACCTGCGTCGGCGCGCTTTGAACTGCGATCGGACTCGGCGGGTTCGGTGCCTTGCTTGTGGGATATGATGGCTGGTGTTGCTGGGCGACTTGAGGGTATGCTTGGTAGAAAGATACATTCGGCTGCGCATCTGAACTACTGGTAGATTGTTGGCCGTGGAGCGCGGCATGGGCCATCAGCGCCGCTCTGGTGATTGTCTCATCATAGTTACCGCCGACCGCATCCTGCATCTGCTGAGAGTAATAGCCACCCGGACTTATACCCTGAGGGCCGGCATTGCTGTACATTGACGAGTGAGAACTCTGGCGACTAGTGGCGGAGGCACCGTCCATGTGCTTCTGAATGCAGCTGTTAACTTCCTTGAGGAGATCGTTCCACGCGTGCTTCCTCGGAAGTAGGACTCGCGCCTCGACCGTGTCGCCCTCGGCGAGGAGCGACTGTCGTCGCTGAAGAGCAAACTTCACGAACTCCAACTCCGGGGGCAAGAGCTGCTTGATGTCAGGGTGCCGGGCGAGCATCTTCTCGGCGAGATTCTCGGGAAACAATCGGCCCATGACCTCATCGCGTTTCTCACCTTTCATCAACTCTTTGATGTAAGCCTGCGTCTTGAGCTCCACGTACAAACCACCGTGCCAATTCAAAAACCTGCCGCCAAGGGGAATGAAGATGTCCAGGAAGTGTTCATTCAGCTCATTGAGACTGACCTCCTGTCCGCCGAATATACTGCTGACAAAGGCTGCCAAGTTGGCCTTGCGCACGGTGGGAAGGTGCTGTTGGCCATCCAGATGCAGGGCTTTCGCGTCTATGAACGAGTTGCCTTGGCTGTATTGTTTGAAGCTTTGCTCGAAAAGCTCCTTGAGTGAAGCATACTCCTGGCCGGCCGGTGTGTCAATCTTGTTGATGACGTTCAGCGTGTCCTGGAAGGAATGCTGGCCGAGGGTGGCCAGTACTCGGCCCGACAGGTTATCCAGCGCGGGCAAAGTTTTCACCAGCTCTGGGTTCACTTCTGACGCTGGCGAGTATGGCTCGCTGTAAATGGGCGACTGCTGGGTGACAAACTGCGTGTCGTAGGAGGGCGCAAAGGGCTGTTGGGCCAAGGGCACGGCGAAGCCGTTGTCGTAGTAGCTGCCCGGCATCTGGTTCCAGCCAGCGCCAAAGGGCGCCACGAAGCTCTCGGGGCCCGTGGTGGCCGTTGGGGTGTAGTTCACGGCGAAGGCATTGCTCTGGTCGGTGGAGACGGGCTGCTGCAATGGCAGGCTGCCGGCTTGGGCAGGCTGTGCGGGGTGCGGGCCATTGAGGGCTTGCGGGCCGAGAGGCTGCGACTTCAGGCGCTTCACGGGCGCACCTATGGCTTGAGCAGGGCGCTTGGGAGCGCGGCCGGCGGTAGGGCTGGTGGTTGAGGGCGCTGGAGCTGGATGGCCCGGGGCAACGGGCGCGTCGCTTGCTGGTGAGCGCGTCAGTAGGCTGAACCGGACAATCGCTCGAGAGCGACTCGCGGGCTCAGAGCCGCAGAGGAAGTGGAAGAAGATGCAGGGCCCATCGACATACAGAGATCCAGCGGTCTGACCATGTTCAAGGGTGTCAAGCCTCGCCGGGCCCTAAGACTAGGTAGCTTGAAGTCAAGAGGTGACGAGGGAGGAGCTTTGATCTCCGCCGGAGGCTCTCCGACGCCGCCCCACCAGCCAATTGCGCGCCGCCGTGCCTCGTCAAGCTGAGAACCGTCGGTGTGCCTCTTTGCCCGGCTATCAGGGGCTTTGATGCGCAGTGCTCGCTCTTGTATTCATTCCAACGCAGCAAATCCTCGTCGCATTCGATTTGGTGCTGGTCGCGCAGTCTCAGGATGTCGCGACGCGCCCGCACTGATTGGCGCCGGGGGAAATTGAGCCAGAGAGGACGTCGTTAATCATGTTCCCCGTCATACCCAGTCATGCTCCCCACCGTTTGTGCTTCCTTCCCTCGCACGCACCTTTCTGCCGGTGCTTCGAAGTGGGCATCCATGGACTCTCCGCTTGTAGGCATTCACATCGACCGGCAACTTTACTCATGGCCTGTGCTACATCCTGCACGAACAGCATTCCTCCCACTTCGGTCGTTAATCAGCTTGATTATGATTTGCTATCTTCCTAGGCCGCTTCTTCCAACTCCACGCACATTTGAAATGCACCCATTTTTCCGTCCTGAACGGTTCTTGGTGTATCGACATCCACATCGCCTTTGCAGTCTATTCCGCTGCAAAGGCACCCAAACAGTTCCACCGGCTCCTTTACGTGCTGCCGGGGCCGCCGAGCAGAGCGAAGCGGCGGACAATGCTGGGTCCAATGTCATCGTACTCGGCCTTCGTGTGGCAGTAGCTCCTGAACTCGGGCGTCTGACCCAACAGACTACCGCCGAACCAGGGACCATGGCGCTGCCTCTTGTGCGTGATGACCTGGACGTCCAAGCCACCACTCTTGGCACCACCGCTGCGCGCCTCCGACGCCTTGATACGTGCGTCAACCAAGTGCCTGATGTCACGCTGCAGACGACGACCAAAGTCTTTGTACAGCGTAGAACCTCCAGACAGGACAATGTTCTTGTAGAGGCCACGCCTGACGTCGATGGGGCTGGTCTGAATGACGGTGTCGACAATGTTGGGCAGCGGCGTCAGGAAGTCGCTGGAGTAGATCTCGGGGTTGAAGAAGATCTCGGGGGCGAGGAAGCGCTCGTAGCCGACATCGACCGTCACGCTCTTGCCGTTGGGGTACTTGACCTCGTGCTTGCCAAACCGATCGGGTTCCCTGTCGTACCTAGAGAACTCCTTGACAATATCGGGGGAGACGTAGCAGAACTCCTCCTTGATCCTTTCCGCCGTCTTCAGGCTGCTGTCAGGCTCGCCTCTGTCACGCAGCAGCTGCTGGACGAAGTATGTAATATCTCTTCCAGCGATGGGAACACTCTTGATGCTGGATCCAATGACGTATCCTTCGGCGACGGGGATGACGTGCGTGACACCCTCACCGGAGTCGATGACCGTACCCGTAAGCGAGCGGTCCGTAACCTTGGACGAAGTCCAGGAGGCGGCCAGCGCAAGGACTGCCTGCACGGCAATGTACAAACCGGCGCAGTTGAACGACTCGAACATGATCTCGGCCGTCATCTCGCGGTTCTCCGGAGGGTTCAGCGGAGGCTCGGTCAGGAGGAAGTAGTGATCCTCAGGCTCGACGCGAAGGTACTTGAATATCGAATTGGACCAGAAACGCTCCATGTGGTCCTGAGCAACAGTTAGCACCCGCATAGCTAGCCAGAAGCGCGTGTTGGTACCCACCCAGTTCTCAATCTGACCGTGGCGGATGGGGTAGTGGATGCCATAGCCTGCTCAGGTTAACCAAAGCGCTCCGTTGCTCAGCGAATAGCCGTTTTGTTGTAGCGTACCGGGGCCAGCAGAGGCGGCCAGGGCCTCATCTCCGATGAAGAAGTCCAGGTCCTCGGTGCCGCGCTTCGCCGACAGGTGTCCGCCAGGGCCGGCGCCACCGGTAAGGAACGAGGGTTTGTTCGCAACAGCTGGGCGGCCGGATCCAGAGCCACCAGCACCTCCTGCGGCGGACTTGGTTGCGATGGCAGTGGGGAAGACGAACGAGGGGGAGTCGTTGCCAGCGAAACCTATGCACGTAGAGTCAGCAAGGGGATGGGTGATGGGCGGCGAAGATTGATCACGAACCTAGCTTCGAGTAACCCGTACCGCTGTGGGTGGTTCAATTGTCAGTTGCGGGGGTCTCAGGCCAGCGGAGGGGATCTCGGCGGTGTCGGGGAGCTAGCTCACTTGTCCATGACAACGGCGGGAGTTTGGGTAGCCATGGCGAAGAGCGGGGCTGCTGGCTACAGCTCGGATTGGGAGGCGAAACAGGGAGAAGTTGCAGGCAGGAGAAGGTGTCCCGGCGCTGGATGTGGTGGAGGGCTGCCTGGTAGGGCTCGGGGGTGATGCAGGTCGTTGGAGGAGGGCGGGCGCTCGAAACCCAATGGGGGCTCTCCGCGCCCCGCTGGGGCTGCATCATCGCTCCGCCCGCGCCAAGCTCCCGCCCTCTCCAGTGCAGCGCGCCAGACCATGTCGCGTCCGCACCGCTGCATCCTCATCTGCTCTCTTCAAGGCGGAGCATACCTTCGCTCCGCAGACGCTGCTTCCGCAGCTCTGCCGAAGCTTGGAATTACGGTTCATCCGCTCAGAAGGGTGCCTCGTGCGTTCATCTCCACGCCCAAGGGGCGGAGATCACGGTAGACTGCATGTACTGTCGACGCGTGCAGTCTGTTTAACAGCAGATAGCCGTAGCGCAGTTTCTGGCAGTCACAGCTCTGACGGAGCCATGAAGGCGGTTAGGGCATGCGGGCTCTAGTATCCACGCGCTCTTGCCGGCTTCACTATGGAAGGCGTCAACCTCGTGTGCCACCCGCAACAGCATCCTCTACTCTCGCCCGCTGACTCTGCTCCATTTCCTCAACGTCACCCCTTCGCTCTTCTTCTCCCTACCCGCCACAAGCCCTCTGCGCTCGTTCTTTTACCGACGCGACCCGCGTGCGGAAGAGCGTGACAACCCAATCGAGGTCGCCATTCTTTTTCTTGGTCATCCTCGTCTTCCATCCTTATAGCTACCAGCAAGCCCGCGAGACATAATCGCTCCGGTGCCGTCGCGCCACTGCGCTGCCCACGTGTCGCCTCACGCAACACGGTCGCCGCTCGCCGCACGACGCAAGACTCGCCGCACGTGCCATCGCCCTGCTAAACGCCCAGTCCTCAATTCGTGGCTGCATTGCCACAACAGCGAAGACAACCTTCTCTCTTGTATGGCTCTTCGGACCAGCTGAAGTACCGGCTGAAAGAGGTTGACAAGCTGAACCGGCCATCGGAACGCGACTTGAGGCTGCTCCGCTTTGGACGCCGCCTCTTGTTCTGGAAAGAGATCAAGCCTGCTACACCTTCCGTGGAGCAATTGAGACCAGCCTCTGACGGAGCCATGTCGTACTATGGGGGAAGAGGCCGCAAAGGCGGTGACATATGCGCAATCTTTGTGCATGCTGGAGCAGGCTACCATAGCATACAGAACGAAGGTTTGCACCTGCAAGCCTGCAATGAGTGAGTCAAATACTTCCAAAGGGCACTCTGCTACCAGTTTCTGAGCCATCCTTTACTAAACCAAAAACCACAGTGCTGCGAAGGCCGCCATGGCAATCCTTCGCAATGGAGGAACCGCGATAGATGCGGTAGAGATTGCGATAAAAATACTCGAGGACCGCGAAATCACGAACGCCGGCTATGGGAGCAACCTCTCTATGGACGGCATAGTTGAGTGCGACGCTATAGTCGTGGATCATCTCGGACGCAGTGGTGCTGTCGGCGCGGTTGCTCGTGAGTTCAGAGTCGCTCTCCTCGTGAAAACATTCTAACGTTGTGACAGAAATCAAGAATCCCATATCTCTGGCGCGTATGATACTTGACCGCACAACCAAGCCATTGCTCCTGAAGCGCGTTCCTCCGAATCTTCTCGTTGCTCAAGGTGCAACCGACTTCGCATTTAGCCAAGGCATGCCAGTTCTTCCTTATGATGCAATGGTCTCCCCAGCTGCCCGAGAACGTTGGGTCAAATGGAGGTCTGATTTGGCACATGCGGAACGGAAGACGTCTCGCATCGTGGGTCCGCCTATAACTCAGCCTGAATACGTCCCTGAGATGTTGGATCCGCTAGAAGAGGAAAGAGAGCGCAAGCGGCTGCGTTCACAGCACACCCAAGCCATGCTTCGTGGCATGCCTGCTTCGGCTAAGAGCACCACATCTACTAAATCCACCTCCTCTTCGCCAAACTCGAACATGACGTCAGGGTCTTCTGGGAACTGCATCTCCACATCAGAATCGTCCTCGGCTGCTCTCAATGAAAGCGGCCCAGAACAAGGCGCGTTCAGAGAGGCAACACAAAACCCCTTGATCAATAGCACTCAAACTGTGCCCACGATGGCGTCTCTTTCAGGTAACGATCAAGTTGATAGGAGTTCCACGCCTGATATCAGTATGAGCGACGCCTCCGAACAAGCAGGCAACCAGATCTACCATGCAGGAGAATCCCGCGAGCGACGGTCTCGAGCGTGGAACGATGGATCGGGGGAAGAGTCGGATTCATCTTGTGCAACACTTCAACTTCCGTCTCTTACTCCGACCCCTCCTCCTCAGGAAGCTTTCGAGCAACCTCTTCCAGAGACGCCCATCAAAGAGGGCAGGCGTACTCTTCAGCGTACCTCCACTGAACTTCGCCACGTCGTTGATCATGCTCCTTTGCCGCCTCCACCAGAACCTCGGCGAGTCTCCAGCCAGGATAATTCAGCTCAGCAGAGGCAAGATCAGACCTCCCACCAAGAGCCTCGTCTCGATCTTATAACCGATACTGTTGGTGCCATTGCGGTTGACTGTTATGGCAACATTGCGTGCGGAGCCTCTTCTGGCGGTATTGGCATGAAATACCAAGGACGGGTCGGCCCTGCGGCACTCGTTGGCGTCGGGGCAGCTGTGGTACCGTGCGATCCCGACGATAGGGACAAAGTCTCAGTGGCCACTGTTACCAGCGGTACCGGCGAGCACATGGCTACCACAATGGCCGCAACTGTCGGGGCTGAGAGACTTTATCACAGCTTGAAGAAAAACAAGGAGAACAAACTGCAGCCCGTATCTGAGGAAGATGCTGTTAAAGGCATGGTTGAGAAGGAGTTTATGGGTAAGAGCACTTTTCCCCTTAGAATTCTGACCTTTGACCTTGGATATTCTAGGCCACCCAAGCGTCAAGAATAGTCACTCCGCCGGTGCTATCGGAGCGATGAGCGTCAAGAAGACCCGCGACGGTGTTTACTTCTACTTTGCTCACAATACCGACTCCTTTGTAAGTCAAGGCCGCTCGTGAGTTTCCATAGATGATCTCAGGGACTGACATGGGCACCAGGCGTTGGCATCCATGCACTCCGATGAAGATAGGCCGACGTGTACCATGTCTCGTAGTGTGGGGCCTGGTATCACAGCTCAAGGTGGTCGCTGCCTGCGTTATAAGCGCAAGCGGTAGTTACGGCCCTTATCTCTTACGGGTCTTTTTTGACTGGCGTTTCTCTCTTGAGAGGTGGTCCCTAGATACGTTTGCTTTTCCACAAATCACGATACCACAACCTGGCTGCACAGTGGTTGGCTTATGACCTCAGTAGACCCTACATAGCGAAAGGCGTTTGCTCACTTCCTTTATTCTAGTGACCAATTGCACACCTATTGCAGCTGTTCTATCCTATATGCCTATCTGGTCAGTGCAATCCGTTTTCTGATTCCTGTGTCGGTGGCTGGTTATGACTATGCATCATTGCTGCTCCCTATCAGCAGCGCCCCAGCTGTCCGAAGACATAAATGGCAGTGAAACTATTGGACTATGCTACTATGGGGCGGAGTTTCGTGTTGCTGGGCGTTCTCCCTAGATACTTCGCATCTTGTCAGTGGAAGTGTCCAAAAGGGACGGTCGGGCGGATGCTATCACAGCAAAGTCAAGGTATGCACATGTGCAACGAGTTACAGTTACCATAAGACAACTTTCTGCTATGGCTCTGAGCAATTAATCGTTTGTCAAAACCTTGCAATTCTATCTTGACAAGTCTCGCACATATATCCTTGTGGATACTCGTCACGGGACGATAGGCATCCGCTCCTGTAGTGGTACAGAAAATACACATCAACATATTCAACCCTCCTCTTTCCCGGCCGTAGTTGCGACCCAGATGTAGATGATATCTCTACCTTTTGCCCCAGCCGTTCATACATCCAATGGCTGTACTCCACCAAGGAATAGGGGTTGCGAAGGTGCACAGCCGCCATAATTCCTTGCCCATACTAACCGTCCGCTCCGCCCATTCGCTTTCGCCCGAGGTGCCCGCTCCCTGATTTTTCTGAGCTAATTTTAGTCCGGAAGAAAAGGATGGACAGATGAACGATTTCAATGGACGTTTCCGCCGTAGTACACCTTCCGCACATCGACCAACTTCCTGCCACGAGCGCGAGCGATGTCCTCAGGCAGCTTTTGGCCGAGCAAGGCTTCCCAAGTAGCTTTGATCGTGTTCATCTTGTTGCGGGAACGGGTGACGCGGGCGGCCAAGTCGTGGATGCCGGCCGCGCGGGCCATTTCGAAGATCAGGTGCTGGCAACGGAGACCGAAGCCTGGCAAATCACACGAAGTCAGTACTGAAATTTGGGAAACGAGAGAGGAGGGGTTGATTCCTACCTGGCGGCCTAGCACTGAGCTTCAGCTCGACGGCGCCGACCTTGCCCTCAACTTCGCCGTAGATGGTGCGGCCCTCGTAGCGCACGACGGGCTTCATGTTGCGGATAGCGTTCATGACAGATTGGCGGCGGCCATCTTCGGGTTCGGTACTCTTTCCCTCGCCAATGCCGAGCATTCCGTTACCGTCGCCGGCGATGGTCAAGTAGTACATGGACGATACCTTGCCGAGGCGGGTCTGGTTGACGACACGGCGGACGACAAGAGTCTTGAGGCGCAAGCGGCGAATCTCGCCCTTGCTCATGCCTGTCTGCTTTGTCAGGCGGGCCATGTTTGCCTCCTCATCGCCTTCGCCGCTGCCGCCGCCAGAACCCGCCCTCGGCGCTAGCTCATCGATCTTGGGCAGCTCGGGCGCCAGCACGGTGTAGCTGTCGTCCTCGAGCGCACGGTAGCCCTCCTCGCTGTTGGCGTGCATGAAGGTACGCGGATTGTCCAGGAACTGCAGATACCGCACGCGACTCTTCTCCTCTTCCTCCTTCTCGGCGCGCGTGCCGGGCTGAATGCCAAGCGCCTCGACGCGCTCGGCCTCCTGGACGTAGAACATGGCCAGCAGCTCAGACATCTCGTCTTCAGTACGCGGACGGATGCTGTAATCGGCGTAGGGGTCGAGCTCGGCCTTCTGCGGCTTGTCCAGCACGGGCTGCAGTCGGCGCAGGTCGTCGATCTGGTACTTGAGCGCCATCGGGTCCCAATCGCGGTTGTTGTTGGGACTCTTCCAGCCCTGCACGAACAGATCGCGCGGATCCAGTGCCTGCTCGCCTGCCTCAATGGCGGCCAGCTGCTCAGGAGTGTACTTGGCCGCCAGCACTTCCTTGTCCTTCTCGCTAAACGTCGGGAATTCGGACCCCGCGACTTCCTGCAAGCGCTTCATGTCTTCGACTTTGATGGACGGGTAGTGCGGCCTTCGCCGCTTGCTGTGCGCAGGCGACGCGTGGAATTGGCGGCGGAGGAGGGTGGTGCTATCTGCGGAGGCGGCGGCGGTGGGCGTTGTTGCGGACCTGGCGGCCGCGGATGCTCGTGCGAAGAGACATCTTGCAGGGCGGACGGCGGTGCTCATGGCGGGAGCCGGTGGTCAATGCCCGAATCGGAGGCGATTGAGGCGGGCCGGGGGCCGTTGGGGGCGGGGGGCGCACGGTAGACGATGGTGTTGACAACCGGGAGCGGTGGTGTAGGTGCGCTACTTCGGCGAAAGAGCTCACGCGTATCAGCGCTTCTTTTTCGGTGGTCGAAAAATTAAGCTTTTTTGGGGCCGCAAATCCGCCCGCGTCAGCACATCCAATCGCAGCCCGCCGTTTTCCTCTGACTGAACTTCGTCTGCACTTTTTTTCCCTGACGGTCCCCGAGCGCCAGCACGTGGATGAACGCCTTCACCGGACGCACTGCCCTGCAGACTTTGGTAAGAGCCAGCTGCGCTTTTCCACGCCGCCGCCAGTACACCATGGCTTCTCCCGCCGACAACGTCGCCCCCGTCGAGAGCAACGGCCGCAAAAGGGCTTTTGAGGGTGCCCGCAACTACCGTTTCAAGAAGCAAAAGAAAGAGAAGGACCAGAAGCAGTCAGTACTGAAGACCGAGGGCACCCATGAGGAGGTTCTGCTGAAAGACGTCGAGGCGCTGCTGAGAAAACATTCAATCATCGACGCTCCGTCCGAACCCAACGCTGAGGCGAATGGAGAACCAAGCCCTGCCTCACTCCCGGATCCTTTCACCGAGGTTGAACTCACGGTGCAGGAAATCTCTTCGACTGGTGACGGGCTTGCACTGGCTCCGAACTCGAAGCAAGTGTTCGTCGTTCCCTTTACTACTCCTGGCGATAAGGTCAAGGCCAAGGTCGTGAAGCACTTCACAAAGGAGGGCTACACCTTGACAGACTTCATCCAGGTCCTCAGCCCAGGATCTCTAAGAAATGACTCACTTGTAAACTGCAAGTACTTTTCCTCTTGCTCCGGCTGCCAATTCCAAATGCTGCCGTATGAGGCGCAGCTGGCACATAAGAAGACTATTGTCGAAAAAGCCTACAAGAACTTCTCCGACTTGGTACCAGAGCTTGTGCCAGCGGTTGCCGACACAATTGGCTCCCCCCTGCAGTTTGGCTACCGCACCAAGCTAACCCCGCACTTTGATGGCCCGCCGGGCAAGAAGAGGAGTGATGGCCGCCATGGCATCCGGAGAAAGTTTGAACAAGTTCCGCCCATTGGTTTCATGAAGAAAGGGACCCGCCAGACTCTTGACATTGAGGACTGCCCCATTGGTACCGATGCTGTCCGCATGGGAATGCAGAGCGAGAGAAAGCGTGTGGCGGCCGAGTTGGACAAGTACAGCAAAGGCGCCACAATCCTCCTCCGCGAGAGCACCAAACGCCTCCCCAAAGACCCGGCGCCACTGCCACGCAACGATGCCATCCTGGAGGACCGCGGCGCACATTTCCACGAGAAAACCTGTGTCACGGACCAGAAGGGCCGCACGACAGAGTATATCGACGACTTCAAGTTCGAGAACCCGGCCGGCGCCTTCTTCCAGAACAACAACTCTATCCTCCCCAAATTTACCCAGTACATCCGCGACCGTATCCTTCCCCGGGGAACCGACCCTGCGGACCCTAACCGCAAGATCAAGCACCTCATCGACGCTTACTCCGGCTCCGGGCTCTTCACCATTACTCTCTCGCAAATGTTCAAGAAGTCGCTCGGCATCGACATCTCGTCCTCGTCGATCGAGTTTGCGTCGACGAACGCGCGTCTCAACAACCTCGCCGAGGACCATGCCGCCTTCATCGCCGCCGACGCCGCCAACCTATTCGCATCCATCGAGACCCCTGCCGACGAGACTGTCGTTGTCATCGATCCTCCGCGTAAGGGCTGCGACGATCTGTTCCTCCGTCAGCTGCTGAGATACAGCCCTGCCCGCGTCGTCTACGTGAGTTGCAACGTGCACACCCAGGCGAGAGACGTAGGCATTCTTGTCAATGGTATGGAAGGCGTGGATGGTGGTTTTGGACCCGGTAAGGGCGTGTATGAGATCGAAAGCTTGGTGGGCTTCGACTTCTTCCCGCAGACGGGGCACGTGGAGGGCGTGGCAGTGCTGCAGAGGAGGAACGAAGCAGCGCCGGTTGAGGTGGGGAGGGGGGCATGAGGAAGAGGTGGATCAAAAGAGATATAGATATATGGTGGGATAGGTTTCATACAACAGCGGACTCATTACACGTCTTTTCAGCGGAAACACGACTCTCTTTTTGGATGCTTCGATTCATTTGTCTATTACTCATCACCACGCCTGCTTCTGCGATTCACATTCGCCGGTCCTCCATATCCGCCTCGTCAGTTTGTTGTCCGGTAAACGTGGTCATGTCCGAATCTAACGGAGTCCAGGCGTCGTCTCTAATAGAGTTAACATGCCGCGGCTCGGCTAAAATCGCCGGGTAGGTAAGCGCGGGACCGAAGGACTAAATTAGCAAGAAGTTTGCCGACTGGTCTAACATGAACCTCTTGATAGCAGAGACGGCCGGCGAATTCGAGATGGCTTCCAAAGGGCCTCGGCATCTTCAACGGGCGATGCAACGCCAATCGTCGCGATTAAAACCAGTTCACCGCCGGAGCAGCGCATCCGGCTTACTGGCAGACATCAGCGAAAGAGTGAGTGCATCCCGAGCAGTATTGGCTACATGCCATGTTTGTTTTGGCCAGAACCCACTGTCTATTTCTATCGCTGCTGACCAGAAGCGAACCCAAGATGATCATTAGGACGCAACTGCGGGGTAGCTTGCCCAGAGTCCGTCAGCACTAGGCGATTTTCCCTAAATGGGAAATAAAGATGCACACTGGGAGGTGATGGGGGGCTAAGACGCAGCCATAAGCAGCCAGTCCACGTATATGCTCAGCATAAAAGCGCAGGGCACAACCTGAAGGTAGAGGAACAGCTTGCTCGTCTTTTCCTCCGCACTCTGGCCGCCAAATCCTATCAACAGCCAAGCATCACAATGGGTGACGCAACAAAGGGTACCAACGGCATTGGCGGTGCCTCTCATACCCTCCCTGCTCTCGTCCCGTCGGCGTCGACATTTCTTGAGCAGGATTACGACTACGTCATTATCGGCGGCGGCACAGCAGGCCTCGTGCTTGCTGCGCGGCTGACGGAGAATCCGGATGTCAGTGTTGGCGTGTTAGAAGCCGGAAAGAACAAACTCAACGATCCCCTTGTCGACACTCCTGGGCTATTCATGCAAATGCTGGGGAACCCTGAATATGACTGGAACTGGAAGACTACGCCGCAGGCGAGTTTGCTCCTAACCCCTGTCTGTTCTTGGCTGGCTGACTTGTGTGAGAATAGGAGGGTACTGGTGGCCTAGTGCACAATGTAGCTCGCGGAAAGGTGCTCGGGGGGTCTAGTGGCATCAATTACATGATGTGGGTACCCTTGGCGGTAAGAAGGCATGTTTGCTTGTGACTGAGAAACCTCGCACCACAGGTACGTTCGCGGCTCGGAGCGCGACTACGATGACTGGGCGGTCTTAGCCGACGACCCAGGCTGGGGCTTCGCGAACATGCGCCAATACATCACCAAGCATCAGACGCTGGAGCCGATTCCGGACAGCATAACCAACCGCGTGGCCATGTCCACTGTTGACGTCAATCACGGTTTGTAGATCCGCAGTTCACCGCACTAACGCGCCGAAACTCACGCTTCTACAGGCACCTCTGGCCCCATCCATACCTCGTTCAACGACACACGGCTCGACATCGAGGACGCTTTCATCCTCGGTGCAGACCAAGCGGCTGGCATCACTAAAAAACCCGTCGACGCATGGGGCGGTGACCACTACGGCTTCTACAATGGCCTGGGCAGTGTATACCGAACAGGACCGCTCGCCGGGAAGCGCAGCTACGCGGCGCGCGGCTACTTTGAAGCCAACGCCTCCCGACCGAACCTCAAGGTCCTCTGCGAGGCGCCTGCATCCTCCATTATCCTCGACGCTGATAATAGGAACGCGGTGGGGGTGGCATTTACGCACCGGGGGGAGAGGCACGAGGTGAGGGCTCGGAGAGAGGTTCTGCTGTGCGCCGGCGCGATCCAGTCTCCGCAGGTGTTGGAGCTGTCGGGCATTGGAAAACCGGAGGTGCTCAGGAAGGCAGGCGTCGAAGTCAAGGTCGATCTGCCGAATGTGGGCGAGAATTTCCAAGACCATGTCGTTGCGGGCGTTGGGTATGAGCTTGCGCCGGGAATTATCTCAGGGGATAGCCTGTGGCATCCGGATGCAATGGCTGAGGCACAAAAGGCCTTGATGGAGCATTCGCTTGGCCCGTTGACAGCCACTGCGAGCGGGCAGGGATTTGTCAGGTAAGGCTTGTGTTCTGGGGAAATGGCGAGAGCTGACACGGGCTGGATGCAGCTACAAGCAACTGGCGACCGAAGAAGAACTCAACGAGACGATCGCTAGCATCCGCGAGACGCAGAAGACATCGTCACGTACGTCTCAGATTCCATAAGGCACTTACAAGATCTCTGACCCCTGTTAGCCTTCCAACAACGTCAACTCGACCTTATTGTCGACCATCTCAAAGACGACAGATCGGCCAATATTCAGTACATCCTCATTCCGGCCAAGGCCAACTTGTCCGACGAGTCCATAATGGACCAGTCCAAGATGTGGTTGCCCGGGAACCCGGAGAAGCCTCAAATCGTCTGGGGTTGCGCCTTACAGTACCCCGTGTCTCGAGGCTCTGTGCACATCACGAGTGCCGGTAAGAATATCATCCATCCCCTTTCAAAAAAATCTCATCTCCCCCAACCACTGACACGAAGACACCACAGACCCCACAGCCCCACCAAACATCGACCCCTCTTACCTCAGCCACCCCGCCGACGTCGCCGTCCTCGCGTCAGGCATGAAGCTCGCCGACCGCATTGCCAACTCGCCCGCCTTGGCGCCGCTGTTGGGTGCGCGCACCAGCCCCGCGCCCGACGTCGACCTGCAGCAGACGGCTGCGGCCGCGCGCGCCGTGCGCGCCTGGAGCATCGGCGAGTACCACGTTGCGGGCGGTTGCGCCATGGGCGATACCGTGGATAGCAAGCTGCGCGTGAAAGGAGTGGGGAACCTGAGGGTCATCGATGCGAGCGTGTTTCCGAGTCACGTTAGTGGAAACTGCCAGAGTAGTGTGTATGCGCTGGCGGAGAGGGCGGCGGACTTGGTCAAGGAAGTATGGTGAGCTTGCGGTTGGTCAGAAGCGTCACGGCGGTGAAGTGGTTTCTTACTGGACTCGGGTACTTTCTAGTTAAGAGGCAACATCTTTTCGTATATATTGACTGCTTCATTAAGATGACGCACATAAACTATCCACTGGAGCATGAAACTAATGACACGTGCAACTCTGCACGTCAGGACTCATAGACCTGCTCGCCCAGCCAGTCTGTTCGAATGAGGCGAGGAGGCGGTCGCCGTATGTGATCGTCCAAGGCGTCTTCACCTACTCCCTCTTCCTACTCATCCTTGGCAGCCCCATCCAAAATATCCAGCATCCAACTATCAATGCAAGCACAAAGGGCTGCAACACCTGCACCCCTTTCTTCTGCGCAATGGCGCCGACTGCGAACGGAAAGACGGCGGCTCCGCTACCACCAATGGCGGCGGCAAATCCAATAGCACTGACATGCAAATGCCTCGGGAGCAACTTGGTGGCCGCAACGACGGCGCCCGGGAACATGGGGCCTAGGAAAAAGCCCTGGAAGGCGACGGCGATGGCGGACAAGAGGAAGCTCGGCACGAGCCAGAACAGAAGCTCGAGGGCGGCGCAGATGGGCAGGTAGATGGCGATGGCCAGCTTCTCGCCGATGCGCGGCGTGACGAAGCCGAGGGCGACGCGGCCGACGGCCATGCCGAGCCAGAAGCCGGTGGCCGTCATGCCGGACGCGAAGGCGGCGCCGCCGCGGACGCGCAGCATGAAGGTCACGATCCAGCCGCCGAGCGCCACCTCGACGCCCACGTAAACGAGCAGGAAGAGCGCGCAGAGCCAGGTCACGCGGGCGGCGGGCAGGCGGGTGAGGGCTTCGCGCATGCGGTTTTCGTGCGAAGACGACGTCCTTGGGTTTTGCGAGCGGAAGACGGCGGCCGTGGCACGCCAGAAGGTCGCCAGACAGAAGGCGAGTTCGAGGACAGAACAGCCGACCTGCAGGGAGTTTTGAGAGAGGGGTTAGGGACGGATAACAGATAGGAGTCTATTCCGGTGTTTCAAGGAGCAGAGCCATTACTGTAGCGCGTGAAGCAGAGAAGAGACATACCATGACATAGTAGAACTCGAACCACTGTAAGTTCGCCTTTGTGATCATACTAGTAGCGATGAGAGGGCTAACAGTGGCACCGACGCTGTAGAGGCCGTGCAGGAAGCCGAGAATCTCGTTGGCGTTGGCCATTACCCCCATCCATGCGTTCCAGCCAGCATCCTCGAGGCCGTTGCCGAAGCCAGCAAGCGCGAAGACGACGACCAGAACAGGATAGGGTGGGTGCACGCATATGACGACGTAGGCAATGATGTGGCAAAGGGGGCCGAGAAATGCTATGCCGCGCTGGCCGAATTTGAGGTGAATGGTGTTGTTGAGCAGAGCAGAGGCGCAGTAACCGATCAGCGGGGAGAGAAAAACGAGAGACACGACCGTGTACGAGAGGCCATAGTATTTCTCGAGCTGCAGAAGAGTTAGTGGCGAGACTGCATCGAGGAAGGCGGGCTTTACATATGGAAGTAGGGCTCCATATGCAGCGTCATTGGCTCCCATGATGAAAAAGCTCCAGAAAGCGGCGAAGGTACGCCACATGTTGACCCGGGGGTTGTTCCATCTCTGCAGCTTCTCCGTGGTGGTTGTGGGCGAAGGCAAGGTCTCGATCGGATCCTCATCGGGGCCTTGGGACAGCGACAGGCTCTTGATGCTTTGAGGTCCTTGACGCTTTGCAGCCGGTGGCTTGGTAAGAGCTGTGTCTTGAAGTTCAATGACACAAGTCGATGAGCCGCCATGGTGGGCAGACTGCAATGACATGGCTTCGAGTAGAGCATACACAAAAGAAAGGGCACAATTTCCTGGGGGAAAACTCGAAAAGAGGAAGAGGCAGGGTGGGTTGACTCGGCCCGCATGAAGTAGCGGCGGGCCCCTACAAGCTACAACAAGCAATGCAGCTGAGCTGGCGGTGCCACGACAGACAGCTTTGACTCACATGGTGAGGGACATGTACGAGGGGCAAAATAGAGAGCAAATGGGGAGAAGATGCGGTGATGATGTAAGCCTCCGCAAACGGAGACGTCTGGGGAAGCAGCGGCCCCGGGCCGGCTTCCATCCACTCAGCGGGCGCGGCCAAAGGCCGGCAGAACTCTGCCGCCATCACGATTGAGGCTCCGCCCTTACTCGTCCAAGCTTGCATCACCATCCCCGCGTCATGGAAGCCGTCGACGCGACGGAACGCAGCTACAAAGGCTTTGAGGGTACCGAGCACCCGCCTGCCCTCGTGGATCCAGATTGCTCATCCATCTGCAGGCCCGCCTCCATCTCTGCTGACCATCATCATTGACACCAACCCACATGCCTGGGCCTACCTTTCGTCGACCCTGCCGCTGTCCAAGGCCATCGCGAATCTGCTCGTCTTCATAAACGCACACCTTGCCATCAACTCCGCCAACCAGGTTGCCGTGCTTGCAAGCCACACGCAACACGCAACATGGCTGTATCCCACCCCACACCCGCCAAAAGCCGCAGCCCGCAACGCCCCAAATGGAAGTAATGGAAAGGTCGACGGCGATGTGGACATGGCAGACACGCCGAGCATGGATGATGCAAACAAATACCGCCCCTTTCGCAACGTCGAGACGGAGCTGCTGGCCAATCTGCGGGCGCTGATGTCGCAGACCAGCGAGGCCGACCTGAAAGCCAGCACCACGACGCTGGTCGCCGGCGCTCTCACCACGGCACTTGCCTACATTGCGAAGGCCAACATCAAGTCGGCGCCGCAGGTGGGCGGCGGCAACGCGGCCGACCTCGCCGCAGCTGCCGACGCACCCACCGCTCGCTCCACGCTGACGTCGCGCATCATGGTGCTCAGCGTGTCGGGCGACTTGGCCTCGCAGTACATACCCGTAATGAACGCCATCTTCGCTGCCCAGCGCCAGCGCATCCCCATAGACATTCTGAAGCTGGCCGGTGATACCATCTTCTTGCAGCAGGCGTGCGATGCCACTGGCGGCATCTATCTGCAGCCTTCAGCGCCCGAGGGGCTGTTGCAGTACCTCATGATGGCCTTTCTGCCCGACGAGACGGCGCGGAAGCACCTGGTGCTGCCAAGCGCTGGCGAAGTGGATTTCCGGGCAGCCTGCTTCTGCCACAGACGGGTCGTCGACGTCGGCTACGTCTGCTCCGTGTGCCTGAGCAGTAAGTCGTCGAGATGGCAGTCGACTATGCAGCCGGGCTAACGTTTTAGTCTTCTGCGAGCCGCCGGCCGATCAAACGTGCCCCACGTGCACCAACCAGCTATCCGTTTCGAGCTCCATCACCCGGGTGCCGGCGCTGATTCCCCGGAAGAAGAAGAAGAGAAAGAGGGTTGCGGGCGAGGCCACGCCCGGAGGGGCGGCCACGCCGGGCACCCCCGGCGGCGGAGCGACGCCGATTCCCTCGTAAAGTTGTGGTGTGATATCATTTTCCCTTGGGACGGGCGCGGCGTTGGTCGGGATAAAATAAGTGGGCTTTTTTTTCACGGCATTCGGGAGGGGAATGGCATATGCGGAGGCGTTCTGGGCTTGAAAGAGATCGGCTAATTAGCGCAACGGTTCTCGCGCGGGACAAAATGGCAGGGCTTGACAGGCACCGGAGGCCAACGGTTGGTCCGTCGCTTTGAAGCCTGGGTCTGGAAGCATGTGCCCAGGAACCAGGACGCAAGCAGATGCTGCACAGCGGGCATTGTGGAGGGTCACGTGGGAGATGTGAGGCGAAGTCGGCTCCGGTGGCCTGGTTTGGAGAAGCGGTGGATTCCTGGCAGAGATGGTGACGAACACGAGATGGGCCCAGGGTAGTTGAATGCTTGCGGGGGTCTAGGGTAGCTCCGTACCAGAGCGGGCAGCGATCGGCGCGGCCGGGGTAAGCTCTGGCAAGCTTCCAGCTCGGGCTGCCTCGCCCGAGCTTGGCTTGCGCTGCGGCTTAAGCCACCTCCGCGCGCCTTCCATGTAACGTCGAACTGCCTGCCCCGCATCCTCGCCCGCAACAGCGTCGCATTGACACGGAAGATTTCTCGCCGCACCCCCAGGGTACCTGATCTCCGCCGATGTCCACCCCTCCCCATTGGCCAATTGTTTCGCCTCGGCCCCGTTTCTCGCGAGGCCCTTTCGTTATTTCTTCGCTTGATGGCGCCGGACCTGACTGCTGTGTTGTGATGTGATGATGTGCACGTCCTACCCCATCCCACCGGGGAGCCGTCTTGGTCCCAATGTGGGCGGAGGAGCCATGGCGGCATTTAAAAGGCTCCCCAGATTCCAATTTTGCTGTCTCACGCTCTGACGCAGCGAGAGGACACCGCCGTAGCTACCATGAAGCTCTCCACCGGTTTACTGGCGGCGAGCCTGGCGTCTCAGGCCCTGGGCGCCGCCATCTCTGCCGGCAAGCCCAATGACCTGATCAAGCCGTACAAGCGCGAAGCTCTGCAGGACATCGTACGTCTCTTGGCCGTTGCGTAGACGAAGCCTGCTGATTTCGAGTAACTAGGTCACTTGGGACGAGCACTCTATCTTCGTCAACGGCGAGCGCATCATTTTCCTCAGCGGCGAATACCACCCGTTCCGGTATGCACCTGTCCAAGCCATGTCAGCACGGGCGTTAACGTACGCTACCTCAGACTTCCGGTTCCTTCGCTCTGGCTCGACGTCTTTCACAAGATCAAGGCCCTGGGCTTCAACGGCGTGTCGTTCTACGTCGACTGGGCTCTGCTGGAAGGCACTCCCGGCGAGTTCAGCGCCGAGGGCGTCTTCGCCTGGGAGCCTTTCTTCGACGCCGCCAAGGAGGCCGGCATCTACCTGCTCGCTGTGAGTCCCCATGCAGCCGCTCTCGACCAGCACGCACTGACAGACCCAGCGTCCCGGTCCCTACATCAATGCCGAGGTTTCCGGTGGTGGTTTCCCTGGCTGGCTCCAGCGCGTCAATGGCACGCTGAGAACCGACGACGAGGCCTTCATCAATGCTACCGATAAGTAGGTTACTCTGCCTAGAGCTCTCGGTGCAAAGCTAACCGACCCGCCAGCTACGTCAAGAACATTGGTGAGATCATCGCCAAGGCCCAAATCACCAACGGCGGCCCTGTCATCCTCTTCCAGCCGGAGAACGAGTACACGGGCGCTGTCGATGGCATTGAGTTCCCCAACGAACGCTACTGGGCCATTGTCGAGGAGCAGTTCCGCAACACTGGCATTGTCGTCCCCTACATCAACAACGACGCTTCGCCTCAGGGATACTTTGCTCCTGGCTCCAACTGGACCCCGCAGGTCGATATCTACGGTCACGATGGCTACCCGCTTGGCTTTGACTGCGCCAACCCATACACTTGGCCCGATGGCAAGCTGCCCACAAACTGGAGGGATCTGCATGAGGAGCAGAGCCCCAGCACTCCTTACTCAGTCATCGAGGTATGACCCGCGCCACTCTTGGTTGGTACCCCTGCTCACAAGACGTCCAGTTCCAAGCCGGTGCCTTCGACCCCTGGGGCGGCCTTGGTTTTGACCAGTGTGCCGTCTTGCTCAACCACGAGTTTGAGCGCGTCTTCTACAAGAATCTCCAGAGCTTTGGCGCTACCATTCTGAACTTTTACATGGTACGTCCTGCCGTCTTCCTGCTGGCTGGTTTCGATATTGACGCCTCATAGATCTTTGGCGGCACCAACTGGGGCAACCTCGGCCACCCTGGCGGCTACACCTCTTACGACTACGGATCCGTCATCAGAGAGACGCGTGAGATCAACCGTGAGAAGTACAGCGAGCTCAAGCTTCAGGGCAACTTCCTGAAGGTCTCCCCCGCCTACCTGACTGCCGAGCCTGGTGAGCTCTCCAACGGCTCTTACGCCAGCACTCCCGAGATCGCTGTGACTCCGCTGCTGGGCAATGTCACCAACTTCTTCGTTGTCAGGCATGCTGCCTACAACTCGTTGGAGTCCACCCCTTACACCATTACCGTCCCAACCAGCAAGGGCGACCTTACCCTCCCGCAGCTGAACGGCACTTTGACCCTGAATGGCCGCGACTCCAAGGTCCACGTCACCGACTACGACCTCGGCGGAGAGAACCTCCTCTACTCGACGGCTGAGATCTTCACATGGCAAAAGTACGACGACAAGACCGTTCTCGTCGTCTATGGCGGCCCCAACGAGGCACACGAGCTCGCCTTTTCCAGCGGCAAGAACGCCACTCTCATCGAAGGCTCGGGCGTAACCATCACGGCCAAGGACGGCGCCACCATCCTCCACTGGTCTGTGACGCCGACGCGTAAGATCGCCAAGGTTGGCGAGAGCCTCTACGTCTACATCCTCGACCGCAACTCGGCCTATAACTACTGGACTCACGACGACATCGTCCTGCAAGCCGGATATCTCATCCGAAACGCTTCGGTCGACGGCACCACCTTGTCCGTCGTCGGTGACCTCAATGCGACTGCCACGCTCGAAGTCATTGGTGGTGCACCAAGTGGCCTGACCAAGCTGACCTTCAACGGTGAGGAGCTCGAATTCGACCAGTCGTCCACGACCAGCGCAGTCTCGGCCGCGTTGACCTACACGCCGCCCACCATCAATCTTCCTGACCTCAACACTCTCTCTTGGAAGTCTCTTGACACGCTGCCCGAGATCGCCGCCGACTACGACGACAGCGCCTGGCCAGCTGCTGACCAGCCCTACACGCTTAACACGCTACGTCCCCTGACGACGCCGACCTCGCTGTATGGCGGCGATTACGGCTACCACTACGGCACCCTCCTTTTCCGCGGCCACTTCACCGCCACTGGCGATGAATCATCGCTCTACATTTCCGCCCAGGGCGGCTTCGCTTCAGGCTTCAGCGTCTTCCTCAACTCGGCGCACCTTGGCTCGTGGGCGGGCGCCGACTACGCGTCCAACGGCAACCTCACCCTGTCCATCCCGGCGGATGCCGTGCCCGCGGCCGATTCGGACGCCGTTATCACCGTTGTCCTTGACACCACGGGTATCAGCGAGAACTGGATCGTCGGCGCTGAGGAGGCCAAGTTTCCGCGTGGAATCCTCGACTTCGAGCTCAAGGGGCACGAGAAGAGCGACGTCGCATGGAAGCTGACGGGCAACCTCGGCGGTGAGGAGTATCTCGACCACTCGCGCGGCCCGCTCAACGAGGGCGGCCTGTTCGCCGAGCGTAAGGGCTACCACCTCCCCGGCGCGCCCACGGATGAGTGGGAGGACAGCGCAGGCCCAGTCGCCGATGGCGTCAAGGGCGCCGGCGTGAAGTGGTACGCGACGAGCCTCGAGCTGGACGTTCCGCAGGGCTGGGACGTGCCCATCTCCTTCGTGTTCGGCAACGGCACCGCCAACGGCACCGCCGCCAGCGGCCAGGCCGAGGCGTACCGCGTCCAGCTCTTCGTCAACGGCTGGCAGTTTGGCAAGTACATCCACAACATCGGCCCGCAGGATGTTTTCCCTGTGCCCGAGGGTATTTGGGATTACAGGGGCAGCAACTTCGTTGCCGTGAGCGTCTATAGTCAGGAAGATGCTGGCGTGGAGGTGGAGAGTTTGGAGTTGGTGCACGGCACGCCGGTGAAGACGGGGTACGGAAAGGTTGAGGTTGTCGAGGGTGAAGCATATGCGGCGAGAGAAGGAGCATACTGAGCGCACACTCTTGTCAGTAAAACTAACACCAGAATATTTGTTGCGTGGTAGGGAAGAGGCGGGGGCGAGGAGGCTTAATGAGTTACGTTAATGCTATATTGGTTTGATATGATCTGGAGAAGTCTTACTAAGTCCCTCTTGTGGTTGCCACACATACCGTTATCACCCTGTCTCATGCGCGATAGCCGCACGGCACGAGTCTTCTCCCATATCAGCGTCCGTCGTCTTGTCAGACTTTGCTTTCCCTCACGAATGCATCCCATAAGAGCAAGGTTGATGTGATCCAGAAGTGACGTCACTTTACAGCTAACTCCAGACTTCGACTGTGCGCTTCTGTTTCTTGTTCTTAGTGTCACTAGGCGGATGATGTCTACAACCGGGGCCAGGATTCTGTAAAACAGCGGCGCTACAGTTTTATTAGTTGCACATAAAGTCTCCTAATGTTGTACGGCACCTCAGAATGATGAAATGAGAACGTGGAAAGCTCGAGTCAGTGATCCGTTCGATAAAGTAATTCATCCACAGCAATGCATACGTAAACCACAGAAGAAGCTATGTCATAACCGTTCATTTGACTTATTTTCCTTGACTGAACACGTCCATCCACAAGGGTATACCGAAACCTGAAGAACCTCGTTTACATCCGTCTGTTGCGCAATGACCCCTTCCGTCCTTCCCAGAACCTTCATGAAAACCACATAACGCCTCTATACAAACCAAATGCAGAAAGCCCACCACAGAATACCTCATGATCAAAACCAGTCTACCAGCCGCCACCGATACTGCTCGCCAAACCGGCCACTCTTTCCACGTCGCTCGCTTTCTTCGCCTTGCCCACGTCGCTTTCGACCTTCCGGTAGCTGGTCTGCGTGAGGTCGGCCACGTCGATGCCGGTGACATTGCTCCAATGGCGTAGGAAAGCATGAATCTTTCTCCTCGAAATACCGTTGATGACATCCTCCTCTCCGTTGCTCGTATACCCATTCGTTTTTGGCGCAGAGTCCACGTCCATAGCGTCACCATCGTGATAATCGCCGTTGACGTCCAGCTCCATCATTCTTTCCACGGCATCCATCTCCTCATCCTCCTCTTCGCCTTCGGATGACGACGCAGAAAAATACGCTTCATCGACCCTCCTCAACCAGTCCTTCTGCTCCTGCGGGCCCGGCTTCTTCTGCTGCTGCTGGACCTCCCCGCCCTCGACCAGCATCTCCTCATCCCCCCTCAGCTCTGCCGCCTCGGCCACCTTAATCTGGCCTCCGCCATTGGTGCAGCCACCAGGACATGCCATGACCTCGACATACGCATACTCACTCTCGGCACCCGCGCCTGCTCCTGCTCCCGCCTTTGCACCGCCAGGCCTTCTCGCCACGCCCGTCCTTGCACCCGGCATCCTGCTCGCCCTCGCCGGCTTTAGCCTTCTGACCAGGTTCTGAATATTCCTAAACCCGTAGAACCGCGCCGTCTTGAGAATGACCTGTCCCGTCGTCGCGTCCTTGAGCACGTACTCGACGACGTCGGCGTTGCGGCCGCGCTCAATGTGCAGCGATGTCGATCCGGCAGGCTGATGGCGGGCTGCGAAAGTCTGCATAATGTGGTAGAGATAGCCGCCGCTGGTGCCGACGGCGAAGGGGTCGGCGTTCTTCTGAGAAGTGCCGGTTTTCGGCGGAGGGAAGAGGAAAGCGTCGAGTTCCGGGTCGGGAAAGCGCTGGCGCTGAGAGCGAGGCAATGGTTTGCACGGGAGGGAGGCGAAGTTGACTCCGCGGCTCTGGGCGAGCGAGAGGAGCTCGCGAGCGGTGATGACGCAGTCGACATCACGCACAGGGTTGGAGGAAGAGGGCAACCAGGCAGCCGAGGTCAGCTCGGAGCGGCTGGCCTCGAGTTTCTTGTCGAAGCACGGCATAACGGCCAGGTGCCACACCTTCTCCGGCGGGATTCCGAACTTTCGATATAGCACAGACTTGACCAGCGTTCCGGTCAGCGCCTGCGGCGACTTCATTCGCGACAGGTGCGGCAGAACGTAAGGGTGCGTCTTCTCGGCGTAACAGATCCAGCCGGGGCACGCCGACGTCAGGATCGGCTTCTTCGGCACCGTTGACGCAGCGCCCTCCGCTCCAGGCTCTGGGGGCGCTGCCGTCGAGGACAGCGCCGACGCGACCTCGTCGGCGGCAAGCACCAGCGCGGCCTCCCGCACAGTATTGGTGTCGATGACCCAGGCGAAGCCGCTGCCGTGCGCGCCGCCACTGCGCATACCCTCCGGTCCGCTCAGCAGCCGCTCGACCATGTGCCCGGCCTCGCGCTCGCTGACACCGAACGTCGCCGCCAGGGTCGCCCGTGACTGCGGGCTGACGCTGGCGACGAATATCTTGCCTTCGCCGTTGATCCAGCCGTTCACCACACCACCTCCTCTTACCGGTGACGGCAGCGCCAATTCCGGGTGTGCATCTAGGGTGTTCAGAACTTCGGTGTGCGACTGCAGAGACACGAGGACGGCCTCGGCGGAGGTGACGCAACCCGAGCAGGCGAGGCAGTCCGTCAGCGAGATCTGCGCGGGCTGAGGGTTCGCGGCGGCGACTTTGTCTTCAGTCGTAACTTCATAGGGATTCTAAACCGGGAGTTAGAGTCGGTCATCTTGAGCTGGTGGATCGCTTACGGAAGCGCCGTCTTTGGACTCGGCTGGTATGGTCTCGATAGGTTTTATGCAGGCAACGCCGGGCGATATGAAGTCGTTCAGGTCGTCAGCAGAGAGAATCGCGCTCATTTTCGGCGAAGCGTTCGCGCAACGAGTGGGAACGACAGAAGGGTGAATGGATAAGAGGGGCGGGCAATGCGCGCGCTCGAGAACCACGAATATTAAGTAGCCAGGTCCCGCGACATTGAGTTTTGAAGCCCAAACAAAAAAAAAAGAAGCTGCCGAAACGAGAAGGGAAAAGGAAAGAAGTAGCACGTCCCGGAGAAAGGCACAGCAGAAAACGCATACACACTTTGCTATGTCATCGCGCTTGGCCCGCGGAATGCGGTGGCGGAAGATAGGACGAAGCCCTCCGACGTCGGCCTATCGATTAGCCTGCGTTTGTAAGCGTTTTTCCACGGCACAAGGGCTTCACCGCTTGCCTTGACAGGAAAGGCGCTTCTTTTTCTTTGGCCATCGCAACCTAGTAACCAGTCGGCCGTCGAACTTCCCGCAGCGTCTCTCCAAACTTACCACCCCCCGCGTCACAACGAGACCGCGACGCTCGAAATCTTCGACGCCTCCTAGCACTGCCGACTTCCCACACGACCACGAACAATGTCGCAGGCCTACCAGCCCCCTCCCAGCGGCTCCGGCGGTGGCGCTGGCGCCAGCAGCGGTGTTGCCTTCGAGGACACCACCAAGCCAGTTGCCTACCTATGCGGCGACTGCGATGCCAAGGTTATCCTGCGCCGCGGCGACCAGATCATGTGCCGCGAGTGCGGCCACCGCGTGCTCTACAAGGAGCGGACGAACAGGTAAGTTTAAATCGCCCCACCGCCATATCATCTCGAGTAGCTGCTAACCCGGGTGCCGCATATTAGGATGGTCCAATTTGAGGCGCGCTAGGCCTCCCCTTCACCTTTTTGTTACGATAAAGACTCTTGGAATCCAAACTATCATCGATGCGTTGCCATCGACGCGTGAAGCGACTGCTCGACACAATTGGCTCTAGACATCCCAAGGAGCAACTCGAGAGGTCTAGGACCTCTGCACCTTCGAGATCAATGTAATGTGTCAGGAAGAGGAGTCTCCATTGCTCATGTGGTCCCTGCCTCCAGTGACCATGGGACGAATAAGCTCTGTCCTGGTAGCCATGATTTCTGAGATTCCAAGGGAAAAGAAAGGGAGCATTAGCGTTGGAGGAGAAACAAGGCGTTTTGGGGAGATAACATCGCTTCATTTGAGTTGATTCCCCTTCTTTATTCGCAGGAAAAAGAAACGTCCCTAGTATAGACGCACACATCTCGTCGAAGTAATTCAAATTATTCCAAGGTTGAACCGGTGATTGCCATTTTTCATATTTCGTCCTCTGGTTCAGCATTCATATCTTCATGTTGGCCGAGCACGAGCACAGCTCAATTGTGCCGGAAGAGGGGGGAAGAGGACAAAGAAAAGACCACATATGAACCAACAGATAAACTCCAAGCTTCAGACTTCCAGTTCGTTGCCTCGTGGTCTTTTCTTTCTCTTTCTACTTCGAATACATATACCTGCTTACTGCAACTCGTATCAATATTAGAAGAAACAACAGAAACCGTGTAACATTTAAGCCCTGGTGCGCGCAAAAGAAAGGAAATGAAGCCAAGAAAAAGCGTCGTCGCTTTACAGGCTTTCCGTCATTGAATGACGACCATTTCCGTGAAAACAATGGGGTGGCGATGCGAGGGGATGACGGAGAAGCCATTAAACTCTTGTATGCATATGCACATCGATCGATCAACAGCAAGAGCATCTCTCACTCACTAAACTTACCACTCCACTCATATCGACTCGTGTGCAAGTGCTCCCCATGGCAATAACGACAGCACCAGCTATGTACGTATCGTACGATGAAAGGGGACAGTCAGTGGGTAGATCGAAGACCATGCTCTTCCTCCTCTGCGTTTCCGTCCAAGTGTTGGCTAAACTGGCTGACTTGACAGGTGGCTCGGCGAAAACGACACAAGTATATAGAAATTTGGCGTTTAGTAGAGGAAGGGGGAAAACTTGGAAGAGAATAAAAGAGTTGTTCTGCTGTGACCCCATCCCGTGCGTACCAGAGAAAAAAAAACCGTAATACATGCTCCTTCATCATGCTCGCTCTGTCTTTTACTTTTCCCACATATCTCGTCTCTCTACGAGCCGCGGAAAGCATCGAAACGCTTGTACGTGTAGCCGATAAACGGCAAGCTCATCTCGGCCGCCATGTCCTCGGTCTGGTGCGCAGTCTGCGCCCGGAGTGCCGCCGAGTTGTCGTGCTGGTCAATCTCGTCAATCGGGAAGTACTGCGTGTCGACGTTAGATTGCAGCTTGGGCTCGAACGGCGCCCTGATCTTGCGGAGACCATCCCACTGCACCCCGCGGAAGAAGGGGTGCTGCTTGATCTCGTGTCCGCCGCCGATGCGGCCCAGACGGTCCTCGGCATTGCAGATGAGTCTGCCCAGAGTCAGCACGATCGACTGTATGGGAATAGTGGGGCTGGGTTTCATGGGTTTGAGGGGGTGGCAAAAAAGAAAATGGGCTCACCTCCTGATGAAGTCCTCCGCTTCGGCGCCAAGTTGCTGGTCTGGCGGGAAGTGCAGGTTGCGAGGCCAGTCAACAATCTTGCGGTACGTGTCATGGGGCTCCTCCGCGCAGAACGGCGGCCAGCCAATAAGGCACTCGAACATGATGGTACCGACGGACCACCAGTCGCAGCCATAGTCGTAACCCTTTCCGCTAAAAATCTCGGGAGCAATGTAATCGGGCGTACCGACGGTCGAGTAGGCCAATTGACGACGGGACTTGCGCCAACTGTTGATCTGTGTACGATTGCTGACCGTGAGCTGGATCTGGTCGATGGCAACGGAGTTACGGTTGTCGCGGTTCGAGGATTTTTGCGTGTTGCCCGAGAGGAGCTTCTGATAGTATGATGCCTCATGCTCCTTGTGGAAACCAGTAGACAGACCAAAATCGGTAAGCTTGATGTGGCCGCCGCGATCCAGGAGAATGTTGTCCGGTTTGATATCACTACGATGGGTCAATAAACCTCCACCACGTTCTGGGGGCCGCGCATTTCGCACCGATGTATGAAGCCAAGCTTGTGGACAGCCTCAATGGCCAGAGTAAGCTCAGCCATGTAAAAGCGAGTGATATCTTCGGTGAAAATCTCATACTTGATGAGCATAGTCATCAAGTCACCGCCGGGCAAGAACTCCATGAGCATGTACAGGAAGGTGTTGTCCTGGAAAGTGGTGTGGAGCTTGACGACCCAAGGGCTGTCCGACTCGGCGAGAATATCACGCTCAGAGCGGACGTGAGCAAGTTGGTCCTTCTTGAACTGTACTGGCTATCAGTACCGAGATACGTCGGCGTGCCAATATCGATACATACCATCTCTGCCTTGATGAGGGACTTCAAGGCGTACACCTTACCGTCGTTCTTCCTCTGCACCAGCTTAACCTCACCGAACGCACCCTTTCCAATGATCTTGACCGTGACAAAGTTCTCCGGTCTCTCGCGCGTCCGCAAGAAGCGAAGGAACCTCATCTCTGCTTGTTGGACATCCTGGATCTTTGCCTGCTTCTTCGCTTCTGAGATGTTCGGGTTCGAGAGGATTTGTTCAAGCTCGAGTGCTCTGCTGTGCGTCAATGGCTTTGTTCTGTGCGAAATGGGTCCGCCGGACGCTTACCTGGCGTTCCTGTCACGAGCTCGCTGCACGCTCTGGCGGAAGAAATCGCTCACCAAGCCGGTAGACAGACGGGCGCGCTTGACGATGTTGTCGGTGTACTTGTCGGGGTTCTTTGGCGGCGGCTCGTCGTCATTGAGCGAGGGCTGGTGCTGACCGGGCATGTGGGCGCTTAGGTAGTTGCCATACTGCTGCTGGCCCGAGGAGCCAGCAGTGCGCGGGCGCTGGGGATTGGGCGACGGCTGGCGACCGTACGGGCTGCCGGAGCGAGGGGTGCCCAAGTTCTGGTTGGAGAACTGGTGGACAAGGCCATTGGTGCCGTCGTTGTAGCCCTGGGGGGCGCGGTAGGCAGCCTGCGGGGGCTGCATGCCCTGGTACTGCGGCGAGTAGCCTTGAGCGTTCATGAAGTAGCCGGCACCTCCGTAGGCGTTGTTCGCTTGCTGGGTGCCCCAGACCTCCTGCTGGCCGTTCTGGTTCGGGTAGACAGGCTGGGGGAAAGTGGAGGGCGTGGTGGGATATGCACGGCCCTGCTCCGCGGCAAAGTTCCGGTCGTTATTGAAACCGAAGTTTAGGTGGAGGCGGTTCTGCTGGTTATTCTGCATTGTAGGCGCAGGGAGAGGCGTTTCGGGTACGGTGGAAATCCCGGACAATCCTGGTGGTCGTAAGCTTCAGGCGTGACGAGGGGAGGAGACAGCGCAGCCAGCAGGACCCCTACCTGTGTGAAGAAAGCGTGACGGCGGCGATCGCGCCGCGAGTTGTCAGGACGCAGGAATTCGCTTCGGCAGGCGGCAATGCGGGCCAGCTGTGAGGACGTGGGTCAAAATATGCGTGTCAAGGAGCAGGGCCTGAGAGAGAGGAGGTTGCGGCGGGCACGGGGGAGAAGCGCGGAGGCGGGAGGCGGTCGGCGGGCGACAGGCCGAGCGCACGCGACTAGCTGGCGGGGCGGTTTGAGAACGGGGTCCTCGCAAGCTACGCAGCAGCAATCTGGAGCAATTGGAATTGGGCCGGATGTCTTGCTTGGGCTTTTGGGGGGGACCGCGGGTTGAGGGTGATTTAATCGATAACACAATACTCCGTACCGGGACACGCCGCCCCTTGGGCCAAAACTGCCTGCCAGTCTGGTTTCAGGTTGGCCACGCCTGGGAAGGCGCCGCACGCCAGCCCTGCCACCAGCAGCACGTGTTGCCTGCAGCTGTCTACCACGAGCTGAGAGGCCCTCAATCCGGCTCGCCGTCGACCGTCGCCGCTGCCCACCCCGCCGCCCGCATCGCCGTCGCTGCCCGACTGCGGCGCCCGGCCGGCGCCCCAGAGCTGCCGTTTCACCAGGTTTGCCGACGTTTCACGGTGCACGCAGACCAACATATCACAAAGTCGACCCCTCTGCGTCGGCGCACCGTCGGCCTTGCGTGTCTGTCCAGCCAATTGGCGGTGGACAGGAGCCCCTATGCATGCTAGAGTGCTGCAGGATTCCACCGCCTCCAAATCTGTTCTCCTGTTTTCCCAATCCAGAGACCCGGGAGCGCTGGGAACCACCCGACAGCGTGTACCGATAAATTTGTTCAACCAATCGAGTGCCCCAAAAGCAGCCTATAGGGAATGCAGGCACGCAAATAGGCCAAAATATTGGACGGCGTAAGCAGGGGACAAACATCCGCAAGCCACCATGCGTCTGCCCGGCTCGTCACACGGCTGTCATGCTCACCACATAGCTGGCGAACCAAAAGATAGATTACTCGCCTCTCTGCAAGGACCTCTATCGTAAACACGACCCTCTTCAGATTCCGATCGCCATCGGCTTCCAGATTACACCTCTTCACATACCACCAGAACGCTTCCAAATAACCCACCAAGCCGCTGGCGATGATGTCCGCTGACCCTCTCCAACAATGCAAACCCAAAATTTCCTGCCAAACCACCAGTCTATATGATTACCAAATAATAGAATAAGAGATGATGAAAAAAAAAAAAAAAATGCAGGCTGTTGCAGCAAGCAGTGGCCATCTGCTTGAGAACGCTGAGAGAGAATATATGGAACTATCGCACAAAAGGCCGGTAACCTTGAGCTCCAAGGTAGCGACACAAGCGGCGAGCATGCAGAAGTAAACAAGAAGATGCAGAGACCAACCGTCAACAAACAACAACGCCTGAAATGCTCCCAATCCAACCAACCATTTTGTTTTTTTTGTGCGCTGGTGGGACAAGACTTATCCAAGAACGCCAATCAATGCAATGAAGTAAGGAGAGCCCTGCTCAGCTGCTCCCAATGCGGAACACGGAAGTCGCAGGCCTCCCGTCGGAGAGAGGACGATAAACATCGCGTGTGGCACAAAGCAAGGCTTATGCCGACTGCTGGCTCATGAGCTCCTTGACCAACTCGCGTTGGGCAGTGATCTCGGCCTGCAGCCTTCTTGTCTCGCGCATAGCCTCGTCCCTACCCGAAGTATTAGAAACATATCTCACAGGCGTTGAATCATCGGGTATACTCACTTCTCGGTCTGCAGCTCTGCGACTTCGATCTGTGCCATGTTCATGCGGCCGACCACCTCCTCCATCTCTCTGTCCGCGTCGGACAGGGCCTTCTCCAGGTTGTGCACCTTGTGCTCCAAATCCTCTGTCTTCGTTGCCTGCTGGATCGAGATGCCTAAGCCACTCGAAGTGATGTCCAGCCTGGGACTTCTCTGCACAAATATAGGGCTAAGGGGCTTCGGCAGGGGACTGTGTGCTGGCGTAAGTTTCGTTGGATCAAGCAGACCCCGGGCGTTCTGCATGCGCTTCAACTGTGCTACTTGACTGTCGTTGATAGCACGCAGCTCATCCTCGTGGGGGTTGAGCGCCTCATCCGATTGGCTCTGCGCCACCGAGACGCTTTCCTCAGCCGCGCGTAGCTTGCTTTGCATCTCGGTAATGCGCTTCGCGGCGAGACGTTGCTCGCTTTCACCTCGTCCGATAGCCTCAGCAAGACGTTGTTTGAGAGCATCGTTCTGCTGGAGCTGTGCCTGTGTTTGGGCGGCGAGTTCGTCCATTCTCTTGGCTGCTCCGAAGAGCTCAGACGCAAGAGAGTGCTCCTTGTCCAAGTGTGCAACCTCCGACTCCTGAAGCGCACGAGCCTGTTGACGGTACGTCTCGGCCTCCTTGAGTGCGTTATCACGCTCCGCCTTCGCGTCCGAAATGCTTTGCTTGAGCAGACTCAGGACACGCTCGGCTTCTGCGGCGTCTTCTCCTTCCTCCAGTCCTTTCACGCGCGCGAGCGAGAGTGCATGGAGGGTCTGAAGCTCCTTGTAGGCCCGCTCCAAAGTGACTGGTGCCTGAGAGTCATCACTGTAGACGCTACCTGCAGACGGTCTCCGCTCTTGTGCGAACATGTCCTTCTCGCCCATTAGATCGCGAAGCGAGCTAGTTTCCAGTTCGGCACGCGCAAGGTCCATGCGGAGACCACCAAGGTTCTTCTCCACTTGCCACTTCTGATCGAGAGCATCATCTGCACGCTTGCGCAGAAGGTTGATTTCGGCACGAAGGTTGGTGACCTCATTGTGGAATGCCGTGCGTCTGGGAGACACGTTGAGCGCGCGGTCTCTCTCCATTTCAAGTAGCTTGATCTTCTTTGCGTGGTCCTTCTGCTGCTGCTCATAGCGAGCTAGGAGCTGCTTAAGAGCACGGTGCAGGGCGTCCCGCTGTTCTTCAACGTCCTTCATCTTCTCTCCAAAATCGCGCGGGGCTTCGCCCTTCTCTTTGACCGAGTTCGACCGGGAGAGGCCGCTCAGCGTGCCACTACGAGAGCCACGCTTAAGAAGTTGAACGGAGTTGCGAGCAAGGGAGTTAGAGCGCGAGAGACCAATCTTCGGTGAGGCAGACGGTGCGCCTTCCTCTCCTTCCTCAGAAATCGAGTTGAAACGGTCCGATGATTGTGCTAGTTCAAGTCGCATGCGGCGAGCGTTGATCAAGCTCTGGTTTTCGTTGCGAAGGGTTTGGACCTCCTGTTGGAGGCGAGAATTTTCCTCGCCAAGAGACTGAAGTTGCGAGGCTTGGAGTTGAGCAACTTCAGCAATATTTGCTTCATTCTGAACGGTACTGAGTTGACGCTTTAGGCGGGTGATCTCGTCCTGGAGTTTCTCGATGCGGTCTGCTTGGGCATCGTTCGTTTCATTGCGGACATTGTCGAGCTCATATTGCAGACGGGCGTTTTCTTGTTGCATATCCTTGAATTGCTCCAAGCGAGTGCGGAGGTCCGGAAGGATTTCCATTTGGAAGGACTCGAGTTCCTGCTGCAGGCGAGTGTTTTCATATCTCAGCTTTTCGACCTCTCCTGCCCCGGTTTCGAGACCACTCAGGCGAGCAGTGAGCTGCGGAATGATTTCATCGCGCAGATTGTCCCTTTCGCCCCGGTCCTTGTCGTGGGCTTGGCGTAGGGCTGCCAACAGATCTTCCAGATTTTCCTTAGCTTGCTTCTCGTCAGCAAGTCGGCGTTTGATGTCGTCCAGCTTCTCATTCCCTTGGAGCTGCTCCTCCAGAGACTGGACTTGGGCTTCAAGGTCAGCGCGTCTCCGCAACTCATCCTGAAGTCGCTGTGCAGTCTCATTCTTGGCTTGCGCTCTGTCTTGCTCTGCTTTCCGGCGCAGCTTTTCCAACGTCTCCAGTCTCGCCTCGGTGTCGCCGATAGGGAATTTTGCAGAGCTAGCACCCGAGTCCGAGTAGTAGTCGCTCGTTCTCCGGTTCTCTGTAGTCCCGGTGGGGTTTTCCGCCTTGTAGGTTTCAAGTTCATCTTCGAGTTCCAACTCTCTCTTGATCGAGCCGGCCAATTCCGCACTGATTTCACGCAGCTCGCGCTCGAGCTCCTCGACGTGTGCATTGACGCTATGAGAGGACGAATAGAGGGGAGTGCCGGGTACGGTGAAGTACGACTGCTGGGAGTTGGCAGCAGGGATGTCCAGCGCCTTTGGCGTCTTCTTCTGGGGATTGGCGGCTGGGGAATCGCCAGAGAAGTTGGTGGTAGGCGAGCCGTTCGCTACGTTTTGTGATCCAGACTTCCATCCAAAGAACGAGGTGAACTTATTGCCGGTGGCCATCTCAGGTTTTGGCGAGCGGTCCTCGTCGTCCGTGAGCTGGTCATAGTCGAGGAAGTCGCCTGTGACGCCATCCTCTCCGTGGATCTGAAGTGTCAAGTTTGGGGTTCTTTGTGAATCATATGAGGACATGGTCGGGGTCCGTTCGTGGCCGTGTGCGTGGTTCGGGACTGTTTCAGGATCCCATTCAGATGTTGAAACTTGAGCCGTGTGGTAGCTGCTGGCCGCGCGATCATAACCCGGCCGGGAATTACTTTCCACGGGCAGCAGGTCTCCGTATTGCGATGATGCTCGCCTGGCGCGATCTCGGTCCTCTGCGATGTAGTCGTCGAGCGGGTCGCTGGCGGGGGCAGAGCTGTATGCGGGTCAGCCAGACAGTTACGGTTTGACGTGGCGCCCCGAAACGGCGATGATTCTCCTCCATGATACACTGACGTACTTTTCTTGTGTATTGGGGTGGAATTCTTCCTTTGTTGCAGTCAGGGGCGGCGTGAAGACTGCCTGGGAACGAGCGAAGGGGTGAGGAGTGGTGTCAGTAGAGAAGGCGCGCTGGGTGTGACCTCTCTCGACGATCCTGGGGCCCGTGGTATAGCTCTGGGAGGAGAATCGCGTGGCGACGGGCGAGGCGTTAGCGGGAAGCGGCTTGCGACGGACGGGAGGTGATGTAACGGTCGGGCTCGCAGGCGTCTGAGCGCGAAACGTCGCAGAAGAGGGCGTGGTGATGCCGACGAGCGAAGCGGTCCTAAGTTGAGGGGCTTCTATATCAGGCGACAAGGGCGTCTCAGACGAATTGGTGCCCCGGCGGCGGAACGGTGGAGTCTGGGTGTCGGCGTGCATAATTCCAATTGGGCAAAGATGGAGATAGTGAAGGGCCGCTGCACGAATCGGTCGGGGACACGAGAATCTCTTCCTTCCAGACTCTGGCGTCCCGAGGCGCTCTTGCGGAAGGGGAAGGGGATAGGCTTGAGGAAGATGCGCGCGCACTCCGCAGTGCTATCGGAGGTGGTCTGGGAGCTGCCAAGCCGCGTGCTGTGGCCAGGGCAGGGCGCTGATTGGCGCAGTCCGCAGCTCTCTGCTAGTTTGGGGCACTGGGCTGCCTGGGACTGCGGAGAACGGCGCTTCGCAGGCAACGGGGCTTCCCTAAAGGACGCCAGGCCGCGCAAAGCAGAGGCCGGCCGCTGTTCCTGCGCCGGGCCAAGCCTCCAGAGATCCCCTTTCTTGGCTGTGCGTTCATTTCCCTACGCGTCGCCCAAGCGCACCAGAGCCGCGCTGGGCAATGAGGTGCATCACCACCAAGTGCTGCAGCGCGATCGCGGCCCACACTGCGATCCTGCCCGCGTCGTCAATCGCGCCATTCAGGTAGCGCTCCCGTCCAGGCGCGCGCGACCCACGTCCGCCGCGTCTCGCAGCCAGCACACTTGCCGCTGCTTGAGAGGCCCAGAAGCGCCGGCGCCTAGGCCGCTGCTGTGCACAATTCATTTGGCCCGGCCCGCAGCTGGCGAATTGTTTCATGTCTTTCGATGCATCGGCGCGGCTAATGGGCGTGTAATTTCCAAGCTCGCCAGCCACGTTAGCCCGCGGATCATGCCTCGTCAGGGGAGGCCACAGCGCAGGCCTCCTGTCCTGTCGCTGTCTCTGCCGGCCAGACCCTTCGGCGCATAAGGAGGCGCACAAATATAGCAACGCTGTATCTTCTGCATTGAGCCTCGCAGGCAGGTGCGATATTATTGAGCGACGACGGTACCTAGCCGTGACGTGCTCCTGTCGACTTGCGCGCCGGCTAGGCCAGGGTCCATCAGATCGACGGCGGCGGCTTGGCGGTCGGATGCGGCGAAACTGTTGTTCCTGCCTGGCCCAGCTCAGATGGAGGCGCGCGTCATACCGCGGGGACAACATGGAGACATCCTGAAGTAGCAGTCCACCAGCGCTCCCAATATCCCTCCTCATTTCTCTCGAGTCGCGCCGCGCCCTCACCGCTCACGCTCATGTCGTACCATTCCCCGCATCAGTCGCAGGCCCAATTTCACTTCGATGCCTCCACACCGCCACCTCCGCCGCCGAAGCCCTCAGCTCACTCGAGCGGAAGAGGCACGCCGCTTACAGGCCCGCCGCTACCCCCCACACCCGCTCAGATAGCCCAGGCGCAGGCCGGTCCAGCTTCACAGTCGCCTCAGACCTACGGTGGCCAGCAGCCGGCTGTCGAGGACCGCCAACCGCAGATTGAACTGCCCGAAGAGGGCTGGCTGCCGAATGTGCTGAAAGATAAGAAGTGCGAAATTGCCTCAATGCGTGATGCGGATCGTCCAATGCTCACAATTACATGTAGCACGGCTGACCTCCAGGCGGTTCTTGAGAGCCCCGAGCTCCAGAAAGCACTTGCTCACTCGCCGGGCACAGCCCATCCCTCCATTGCCGCATCCACCGCGCCCCTAGGCGAGGCTCTGGCTGCCAACATAGCGCTGGCAGAGTCTTTGAAGAACCTCGAGTCGCATCTGCAGCACCAGCGTCAGCACACCCAGTCCCGACTGCTTAGCCTTCGCGCCCTCGAGGGACAATGGCGTGCGAAGCAAGCCGAGCAGGATGCGGCTCTCAAGGACTTCAGCCCGCCTGCACTCTACCAGAGGCTAAGCACTTCTATCACAGAGCATGAATCGCTTTGCCGTGGTCTGGAAGAGAGCTTCCTCGAGGGCGAGGGCGGCGGGCAAGCCACCGAACGAGAGGTTGCAGAGTTTGTGAGACGGATCAGGGAGGGCAAAAAAATCGCGTATTTGAGAAGAGAGAGAAAGGAGAGATGGGACGAAGGCAGAGTTGGCGGCTGGCGTTGAACCGTGAGTGCATATCCGTGCGCCCACAATAGCGTTGTCCACCAATAGCGTTGGCCGTGCTCCTGCTCATGCCTTTCGTCGCCTTAGTGTGCATTTGAGATACCCAAAGGCGAAACACATACAGGTAATAAGGACAGAACGACATGCACCGCCGACTGGTGGATACACCGCTTCCGTTTGCTTCAACCGGGCCCGTCAGGAACGCGACGCCTGCCCTCGCAGGAGGCATACATCCTGTGTCTGAGAAATGGTGTTGAAGAACACTTCGGACGGAAGGCGTCGGGACTAGGCTCTGTCGGGTCACTCGGAACAGGGGTCCAGATAAGGGTAGCGTTGTGGGGTAAGCAACGTGCACAACGTGGGAACCACCGAAAAATTGCGCTCTAGCCCTATGGAGCAGGTCATATTGCCGACTTTTATCGAGTGTTCGTGCGAATTTGCGCTGCTAATGGAAAGCTCGGACGACTCTAGTGGAAAGGAAAAAAACAGGCGATGGCTACATGGCTTTTTGTGGAGGAGACACTCACGGCTTCCCTCACATCTTCCCCAGCCCCGGTATCACGACGTTGCCACATCTGGACGGGACGGTATCACGCGGGCACCCAGTGGCTAAGCATCCGGATAAGCGCGGATCCGCTGGAACAACTGTGTAACCACAGCCCCTCGACTTCGCTTTCCACGACGTTGTCACGACAAGCGTACTCTCCCTGCCAATTCTCCTCCCGCCACTGCCTGCCCTATCTGCGTCGCCGTTCCACCACAGCATGACTATGTGCAGCGCAAGTTGACGAACCAGATGCTTCTCCCGACTTCCCGCCTTCCGCTAAGGCCGGGCCGCGCCGTCTTCATCTTTGCTGCCGTAACCCTACTGCTCCTGTGGCATTTCCACCTTCTTAGCGCAAGACAGCCTGTGCAGATAGCAGAGACGCTCGTCGATGGACAGGCAAACGCCAATATTGCCAATTCAACGCTCGGCGTACGTCACCGCTTGCTATGCCCGGTAGGGTGTAAGAATGCCGCTCTGGCTAAAGTCGCGTTTGTACAGTTTCAAACAATCATCGCCATCTCCTCGGAAAATGCCTCCACGCCGGGCGCTTGGCGACAGCGCGGCCTCCTTGCAGCAGCAAATCGGACCGGCCTGGAAGTCAAGGTGCACCAGTCGCGACGCATTCCAGACGACGAGCTGCGGGCGTTCATGCAGCATACCTCGAAGAGCGGTGAGTCGCCGCGCAAAGGCAGCGCAAAGGCGTGGCTGGCGCACCTCGATGCGCTCAAGTACGTGCTCGCGCACAACATCAGCACCGCCCTCATCCTAGAGGACGACGCCGACTGGGACGTTCGCATCCGGAAGTTGCTCGCCCCGAATGCGGCAGTGCCCTCGCTGGTGCGCGAGATCCTGCACGACAACGACGATGACACCACCAGCGCCTCCAACGCCACTCTCAGCGAAAACAACAGCGACAATAACTCGACCCTGCCCTACTCCCTCGCCTACGACATCCTCTGGCTCGGCCACTGCGCTTCGGTCAAGACCCCGTACTCTCGCCAGTTGGACACGCTCGACGACGCCGCGTCACTCCCGCCTGCCAACAGCCTGCGCGCGCTCGCAGACCGCTACGCCTACACGCCGCTGCCGGACGGCACGCGCAGCATCATGCGTTCGCCAGGCCCCACCTGCACATACGCATATGCAGTCACTCGTCCCGGCGCGGCGCGCATCCTCGAGCTCGCGAGCGGCGGCGGCGCAGCTTTTGATAACGAAGTCGGCGCAGGGTGTGCGAAGGGAGAGAAGAAAGGTGGTCTGAGGTGCGTGAGCGTGGCACCGGAGCTGTTCCATCACCAGCGGGTCATCCGTGAAGATGGGACGGATAGCAGTTTGGTAGATGGGATGAATTGGGGGAAGGCGGGTGAAGGAGAGTTGAAAACTTATAAGCAAAAGACGGTTGGAAAGGGGAAGGAGAAAGCAGGTGCTGGTGCTGCGCATGATGGACGAAGGTTTATCACGTTCAACATCATGTATAGCGCGAGGTGTAATGCGGACAGGGGCGATAGAGATTTGGTTGAGTGTATGCCGACAGATGAGGAGTTGGATCGGTACACGACGTAAAGAGTTGGGATTTTCGGAAGTACTTTAACCGAGACGCGACTGTTCGAAGTAGAGAAGTTTAATAGCTTGGATTGATACCCCTCACGTATAGTTTTTATTCACAAAGAATGGAATAGATGGTTGATAGAGCAATAGGGTGCTCGTCGTCGATGCTGAGGCCGAGTTTTCCTGAATCTGGTATACAGATCGCGTGGATATTAGACGCCTGTCTGGGCTCAAGAGAGAGGGGATGATTGAAGAATATTAGGAGCGGATAAGAGTTTGCCAGACAAATACAGACCCAAGATGCATAACGCGCGGCCTTGAGAGCACATGCGCCAGTGAGCGAGAAAGACGAGAACAGCAGGTGGTGACGTGGGAGCCAAGGCTTGAGCTGCTCCAGACAACGTGCGGGCGGAAAGCAGGGGCCAAGGGGAGAGGCGTGCTGCCGATCCACCCGTCGTCCCCAGCCCCAAAGTCCAGCCGCCCGATAATTGAACGGCCAAGAGCAAAACCGCACTGCTCTGTCCACTCTTCTACCTCCAAGGAATCCTAACGTTCAGTCTGCTTGGTAAGTGACGCGCCGTCAACTTTACTCGTACAGCTAATCTCACAGCCTCTGCAGAAACATAGCATACGCTCGTTACATCACCGCATCCCGACGCTCACCACACCAGTAAAGCGCTCTCTCACCGCGGTCTCCTCCACAGTGCAGCTGCGCAATTCCACATTCTATCCAGACAAGCCGCAAATCCTCACAATGCGCACATCACTACGCCTCTTCCTCGCCGTCACGCTGCTCGCCACCAGCAGCAGCGCCAGCGCATTCCCAGACGCCGACTCGGCACCCCCGCCCGCCAACGACGAGCCCAACACCACCGCTCCTCCAACACCTTACTCACCCTTCCTACCCGGCTTGATCCTGGACAACATTCCCTTCCTTCACCACGCCACACCGGCTGCCGCACCACCGTCGAGCGCACCCACGGCCGCCTCCGCCGAAAGCGACAGCGCCATCGCCCCGACCACGACGCCGGCGCCAGACTACGAGCTCCTCAAGAAGCTGAAGCGCCAAGCCAGCAGCAGCTCCAGCTCGAGCAGCGGCGGCGGCACGACCTGCCCGCAGTCGTACTCGGCCTGCGCGGCGCTCGGGGCGCCGGGCCTGTGCTGCCACCGCGACAGCAACTGCGCCGTCGACCAAGCCGGCCACGTCGCATGCTGCCCGTCGGGCGCCGTGTGCACCGGCAGCATCAGCGCGAGCTCCACCGTGGGCGCTGGCGTCGGCGTCACCACCGTCACTAGTGGTGCTGCCGCGAGCAGCACTAGTCTGAGCTTCGTCCTGCCGAGCACCGCGTCGACAGGGACTGGTGGGGGTTTCATCATTGTCGCGAGCACGACGGTAGCGTCGCCGAATGCAGCGGGCGCGGGTAGGAGGGGCCTGATTCCGATCGTGGGGTGGTTCTTGTAGAGGAGAGTAATGGCGGAGACGAGTGCAAGTTTGGATTGTTTCTTCTTGGGTTGCTTTTTGGGCGGCTGAGAATTTCTGGAAAACGAGGGGCATACTTTGGACTAACGATGGTTACGAGCTTGAAGAACGACGATTGGGTATGGATAACGTAATGACGAGAAGATGCATGAAAGTACAAAGGGCTGGCTACGTAAGATACGAATCGGATGGGGAGTTGACAGGCTGTACATATGCTTCTTCAGGATCCACTTCTCTAAATTGGCTGCCTCTCGGGTGTAGCACTTATCTTGAACTCCTAGAATATTTATTCACATTGAGAAGTTAAATTTCCTATTTGCCACGGTGCGCTACATGTATGTCTTGACGCGTTAGAGAGGAGTATACCATCCGCGTACCCGTCCCAAATCTTTTCTCCATAGGCTCCATTTACTCCAGTTCATGCAGAAAAAAAAATAAATGCCCCCTATCCACACACCACTTCAATCTCCTCGCACAGCGGACAACTGGTACAGATACCTAGTCTCAGATCTCACCAAATGCCCAGCCACTTCTTCACCGGCCTGCGCTGCTGCTTACCCTCAAAGTCCCTGAACTGCTCCTCCTTTGCAACGGGGCTCTGGGCATCCTGCACCTCGGGCTCGACAACCTCGGTCTTCTTCTCGTGGGGTTCGCCCAGCCAGCCGCGCAGCAGGCTCGTATTCTCCTCGTCGATGCCGTGGGCGCGGCGGAACTCGGCGCGCTTGTCGACGTCCTCGACCTTGCGCTTGCGCTTCTCGGCCGTCTCCTGCGACACATGCTCGGCGTGCATCTTGTAGACCTGGCCGAACTGGTGCAGCGAGCGGAGCGGGTGGGTGAGCAGCTCGGAGCGCTCGGGCAGGAGGTCGCGGTAGGGGGTGGAGGTAAGGAAGTTCATGAGGAAGACGTAGAAGGCGAGGGAGAAGAGGACGCCCTGTGTCGAGCAATTCGTTAGCAGGAGCCGATGTCTTTTTCGCTTTGCCTGTTCCAACGCACCAGCGAGATATACACATGCAGCATTCGATTCGTCAAGAACCAATGCATGAAGCTGCCCTCGGGCGGCATCATGTTCGGATATTGCTTGCGCTTCTGCGTGGCCAGCTCCTCGTCCGTCAGGCGCGGGCCGTACGTGTACTGCGGCCTCTTTCGGCTCGAGGGTATCCTCGCCGGATGCGACGGCGGTCGGAACTTGTCCGGCTTCTCGAGCACGCGCGGCTTAGAGTCATCGTTTTTGGCGGCGGCGTAGTTGCGGCGGAAGAGGAGCTGTGCCGGGGTGGATCGGAGGGAGAAGAGGGCGCCGGATGTGCGGAGATGGTGTGCGGAGGAGAGGCGCACGAGGACGCGCGGCATTGGGGCGGATGCCATGGTGGGCGGGAAGCTTTCGTCGAAGCCGCGGTGATGGAGAGCGCGGGCGGTGGTAAGATGGAGGCGGGAAAATTGGTGCGGTGGTGGTGCGTGTAGACGGCCGGAGTGAAGCTCGGGGATCGACTTCCTTCAAACTCTTTTGTGACTTCCGAGCTTGTCAACGTCTTTTGATCTCGCCGTCTTCCGTTATTTCCCGCGTTCCAGCGTCATAGGTAGGTAGGTTGTATTTTCGCATGGGTCTGCCTTCAGCCATGCGGTGAGAGACAAATGCTCCGGGTTGGCAGGCGGCGTATAAGACGCCTGGTAGAGGACAGCTAAGGGAGCAATGTCTCACGCACCGACAGAGCTTACATGATGCATAAAGGCATGTTTCGTTTCGGTTCATGATCAAGAGTGGTCCAGCGTCTAACGCTTTTAGAGCAGCCCTCTCCTTGGTCCGTCATATCTACTTCTTTCTGCTTTACTCTTTGCGTTGCCTCATGGCCAAGGACCCGCCACCCTTCGCCCAGCCTGACTACTGGGACGAGCGCTTCACCAAGAACCCGTCGGCCTTCGAATGGCTTCTCCCAGCCAACTGCCTGGACGGCCCCATCACCGAAGCTCTCAGCCACGCCTCTTCCCCCCGCCCGCGCCTGCTGCACATCGGCTGCGGCACGTCGGCACTCTCGCTGCACCTGCGTTCGCACGTGGAGGACCCGCGCCAGATCCACAACACCGACTTTTCGCGCGTGGCCGTCGAGCTTGGCGCGCGTTGGGAGCGCGACGTCTTCGACGAGGGCTGCGCCGATGGTATGCAATGGAGCACACTGGATCTGCTCTCGCTACCATCCATCCGCGCGCTGGCCGAGGAGAAAGGATGCTACGATATTGTTGTTGACAAGAGCACCTGTGACGCCATCAGCTGCGGCGACGACGTGCCTGTTCCGTTGCCGCACCCGCTCCAGCCCTCTCCCCCGCCGCCGTCGTCCCCCTCTTCCACCGCAAAAATCCACCCCCTGCACATTCTCGCGCTTCACCTCGCTGCTCTCGTCCCGCCCGGCGGCCGCTGGATCGCCCTATCCTACTCTGGCCAACGTTTTCCCTTCTTCGAGCCGTTCCCCGTGCGTGCCGACGAGGGCAGGCTGGACCCCGAGCTGCTGGAAAGGGGGTTTGTGCACCCAGGCCGCTTGTGGCGGTTGGAGAGGAAGGAGATGGTCGAGGTGGGAGGGGGAGGAGCGAAGCCGGGTGGCGGTGGGCTGGTGCATGAACCGACGACGGCGCATTGGATCTATGTGATGGTAAGATCGGAGCTGGAGTTGGTGGGAATGCCACTGCAGGGATGACATATCCATGTTTGAAGAGCGAGAAAATGGTACGAAGGAGCATGTTTGTCATTTTGTGACTGGAGAAACATTCTACCCAGAACTAATAGTACTCCAGCTGTGATTCGAGCGGGAAGGGGCGGAGTCGACGCGGGGCTGGGTCTATCAGCTTCCCCGCGTTGATGTTATTGCTGCATATCTTTATTGCTTCCGTGGTATGTCCTTGTTCCTTACATATGGCCCAGAGCAGAAGACGCTTTGCAGATCACTGGCGCCGCTTCGGGTCGGGACGCTTCTTTTCCATCAGCTTTGAGACAGGTCAAACTTGGGGTTTCATCTGCACGTTACACGTAGCGCACTCTTTGTCGAGCAGATCATCTTTACGAGTGAGGGTAGAATCAACCCATCGACTAGTCACCCATTGGCGGGGTAAGCCTCTCTATTTCCTCATTGGCCCTCGCTGCACCAAGCTGCAGCTGCAAAGTGTCTGAATCGGCAATCCCTCACGCAACCGAGCGTGTTCATCACTGGCACGCCACTCGTCTTATCTGCATCATTTGCAATCACATGTCCCCGGTTCATGCACAGCTGCGCTGGCTCGAATATTTTGCCATGAGGCTGAGAAATGTCTATTTATCTCTTCGCTGCGACGATGTCCCGGTGTGGAGAGGTTTCAAAGGTGACTTTTGTGCGTCACGGCCTCCGCGCCATGACAACACTTCTCTGCAACCATGCCTCCCAAGCATGAAAGCCGCAGCCACAGGAAGCCCAAGTCCATCCTTAAGCACCGCAAGCATGGGCCTGCGCCCCAGCCCGCCGCCGAGGCTCCAGCAGGAGAAGCTGCTCCTGCCCAGGAGCCGCCGCCCGAGCTACCGTCGCGGGAGAAAAGCAACGATGCGGCGCCGACGATTCGGAGCAACTCGAAGCGGGCGTGCAATCTGCTGATGCGGATCAAGGAGGACCAGAGCCCCGTCGCGTCGTTTTTCGGCATTGCGCGACTGAAGGGGTCCGCGCTGGAGCTGCACAAGCTGCTGAAGGAGGAGGGAGGCAACGTCCGGACGGGCGAGCATGATATCCGTCGGCTGTTCAAGGGCGAACCAAGGCGGGTGCAGGCACTGCTGGAACAAGATGCTGAGCTGCCTGAGAAAACGAGTGAGCAGCCCTCAATGTGCATCTGGATAGAGGTGGCTGACGCTTCTGATATAAAGTCCAAGCGAAGACCGAGTTCGTGTCAATCAATAGTCAGTTCAACAAGATTGTTGTCACACCCTTGGAGAAGTCATTCAGAACCCACGGCCGGTCGAAGCCCGACTACGGCCATCTTCGCAAGCAGGCCGAGCTTCTCCTTGACCAGGCACGAGAGGCTCGCAACTCGCTGAAGAGTGCCGTGAGGGATGCGAAGAAGAGGAATTCCACCAGTGTCGAGCCAGATCCGCTTCAATTCAAGATCCCAACCCAGCACAGGAAGAGGCGCAAGCGGCATTCCCAGGACCGGAGGAAGCATGGTGCCTAGTGACGTTCGTTTGACATCGGAGACGGAGTTTTGTGGTATTTCGGTATGTCACTCCTCATTTTCAAGGGTGCAAGGCGCACGTTCTTTCGGCCAAGGTGCTTCTCATTGAATGCGAGAGGGAGTTACATGGACAGGCGAACTTGTACAGTGTATGAAGCACTCCTTTTAGTGTCAAGACCCAAGTAGCAGGAAGCGCTCAGCTTGCTTATTCGATTATCGTGACATTGCCGTTATGACCACAGAGCAAGCCGCAGGACCAAGTGCTTACTGCTGCTGGACAGAAGGCATCTTCCTGCCTCAGTGTCCGATCAATCGGGCCTGGGTATTGATAAGGTTGGATCTACAGCATGGAATTCAAATCAAGAAGGAACTCGTCGACGGACAGGTAGCGGCATAGGATCTGCCCTTTGCGTGACGTCTCCTGAACTTCGCCCGCGATGCATTTCTGGAGGTTCTTCCCCCGTCTCATCACCACCTTCCCGAGCGAGTAAGCCTTCACCGACCGTCAGGCGGCAGAAAAAGGCCACCTGCCTGCGCGCTCGCACCCTCTCACCGCTCAGTTGCACGGGCGGGCGACACAATGCCCGCGTCGATCCGCTCCGTCTCGTCTCCGAGAGAGCAGGCGCGATGCCGGATGGGGCAAGCAGAGACAGACCGCCACCACACCACCATCCTGCCTTCCTCACTCGGCCTCCCACGAAGCCCCACTTGCCGATAACAGAGCGACGAAACCTGCACGACATCCTTGGAAGCTGGCCTTCTAGAACTTCGTCCTGATTCATGCAAGGCTGCTCGGAGCGGCCCTCCGAAACGACCAAGGCGGTTCATGTCCAACCAAGGCCTCCCTCAGCATGACTCTCGCCGTCGCCCAACACGGCCAGCAGAAGACCACAACGGGATCGTGCAAGCGCCAGCGCACGCACAGAAACTTGTCCACCCCACATCGAACACGGAACTCGTCCGGGAAGTTCCCCACCACGACGACGCTACGCTATTTCCCCATTCGACACCGCCTCATCTCAACCTCGCCACAGATCGTGTCATGATAGACCGGTTGCCGGCAGCCGGCTCTTGTTCGGATGGGGAAAGGAAGGCGCGCCATGTCCGCTTCATCGAAGATGATCGAGAAGCGCAAAAACCTTGTGGCTGGTGGTGGAAGCGCCGCCATTGGCCGCTTTGCTCCACACTGCCCATTCACCGCCTCTCGTGAACCACGCGTATGCATGTGACAGAACAAGCTCAACACCAGGAATAGCATCGTCGACTAGCCCGCAACTCATGTTTTCCGGTCAGCTCAAAGCAGCCAAGGGGAAGCAGAACGCGTACACCACAACACCTGCTCTTCGGCTGCTTCCAAGACCAAGGGAAAAAAAACTTGGCTCTGGCTCGAGCGTGTGGGCTCGTTGTGGCATCATGTGGCCAGCCAACTGCAATATTGAATGAGGTGTTCATCACCGGCGGTATGGCGTCGTTCCCATCGTCCGCGGTGGCGGTGGAGACCATGTGGCTGTGCTGAGCTCACGATGAGATCAGTAAGCACAAAAGACGCTGCGTAGTAAGCATCTCGAAGACGACGACGACGACGACGTCACGAGACGCCAGCCGCACAGCCGCATAACGGCCCCCGTCTCTGCCGCTGCACCGCCAATCTGCCTCGCAGCTCTTTCCTCCGCCGAAGCTGAGCGGTGCTTTCCGACGCCGTGGCAGAGAGAAGGATGCAGGAAAAAAATTGCGAGACGACCGGTGAGAGATCCTCAGGCCCGACGAAGCCGCCCGGGAACCACTTCGTTCGAGAACTTGGCCGAGGCGCCCTTCCCGTTTTCCATCTCGCTTATCGGAGCAAGAGAGGTTGCGGTCAAGATACAGGACGCTTCGATCGTGCGTTGCACATACATGTTTTGTATATGCAGCGCGCACTGATGGGACTGAAACGGAACAGACCGCTCTTCCTCGTCGAAGACACGTCGCAGCAACTGCTGCTACTCACACGGATCTTCGCCGTGCATTGCGTCAAAATTCAGTCACATGGTGTCCCCGTCTTTCTTTGGCAACAATTGTCTCAGACTCCGTGTTTCTCGAAGCATGCTGCTTTTTCTTGCGGCGGTGAGGTCCCTTTTTCCCAGACATAGGGTCCGGTAACCTCCAGCCGACGGGCCTTGCCGCTTCCCGTTGCTTTTTGCTGCTCTCCTTTTGCTTCTGTGATTGCATGCAATCGACCTTAAGCGAGCCTCGATCAGGAAACCGCTTGCCGTTGTGCCATGTCTACGTAGGCCAGCCAGCCACCCGGCAAGCAACCAATCTGCGGGGGATTCGTTTCTTTTGCTTCTCCAGCCCCGGACGGAAGTGGCAAAGCACAGCGCCGAGGGCTCTGCCCCGACGCGTCGCGTGGAGTGAGACCACACGACCGGGGGCTGCGCTTTATTGAATTGGCAATTTGCTTTTCTCCTCAGAATCCTACACGCTGTTCAGACCACTGAGACGAGGCGAATGGCTGCCGAAGCCGAAGTGCGTGCCAGGATGCGAGTCGTTGTCTGGCCAGCACGGCTGGCGAGTAGGAAGTGGTCGGAGAAAACAATCGGCCAACCAGAGCGCGGGCGGTTAAGCAAGTGGAAAACGAAAAGAAAAAGGTCGCCCGACGGCCATTCGTTGCACGCTGCAGCCCAACCTCCGATGCCCGTTTCCAGTCACAGTCCCAGCCTCCCAACGGCCTTGCATAATCGCCGAGCACCGCTTCGTTGGTTGACGACGACCGAACCCATGCAGGGACTACGCATTTGTGGAAATCGTCGTCGTGGACGAGACAGACAAGGTTCCCTGTGGCCAGCCAGCGTGAGATAGACTATCAGTCGACCAGCACAACAACTCGTCCACGTCACGGCACTGACGGCGCCGCTCCATCAATCCATCGGGGGAGTCAGACACGGCTAGTTCCAGCTACGTAGCCGGCTGGTGGAGTCGTGTGTTCTTCAGTCGCGCTCGCCTCATCATTTTCAAACGGCTCCAGGGTCCCGCTCATCACTTTCTTCAGCCATCCAACCACGACACCGCCTCTCTTGGGCAGTGCCAGAGCAGCGCCCGAAAAGCGCGCACTCCACGAGAAGAAGGCGTTCCAGCGCACACCGCCACCGCTACTCTGGCGTTGAGCTTTCGTTTCCGCTCCGCGCGCGGAGCGCGGCGGGAGAAGAGGAGCCTTAGCCACCTGCAGTATAGCGAAGCCATGCTTATGCATTCGCCCACCCTTTCGCGCTAGACCACTCTCGGAAGAATGCAAGCCGCGCACAACTTTGTGCACAACACAAGAGGCGCCTCTCTCCCCAAAGCACGTCTTGCTCACCGCCACCCATTGCCGACGCTCGGCTCTGCTTTCTGTGCCTCAATCTTGCCTTCACGTCGCCGTCATTACGCATTCGCCAGGGCAGGAGGGAGCGAGAAAGCACGGGCCGTGTGTTTGTTGAGAGGCGCAGATCCACAGCCGCCGCGCCTCCAACGACGCCGCAAGTAGATGGCACCTTTTACGAGTAGCCCCATGGAAAAATTTCCGCCAACCCTTTTCTCGTACTGCCTACACAGACGGGGGGGGGGGTTGTTGATGCATCATCTCGCATGAAAATTGTCATCGGCTGGGCCAAGGATTCGGTTAAAGCAACAGCAAAAGGTGCCGGCTCTTCTCTGCCTGCCTGCTCGGCTCCGAGGCTCGGGTAATCGACTACGACGACGGACCCCCTGTTGACTCTGGTGATAGCGTGGAGTGGTGAGAGCCGTGGCTTGCTTTAATTTCACTCTTTCTGGACTCTTAGTAATAATAGCACAGTCAACCAAACTTGCTCATACTCTTCC